>APFE030171511.1:0-16310 GCA_000404065.3 Pinus taeda
ATATCTATAATAAAAACAAAGTCTAGGTTATAGGAGGTTAGCATAACCATAAAGATACTAGTCAACCTAAGCTTGCTAAGATTGCTCTCTAGATGGGGTGACACCCTATCAAAAATTCAATATATGAATACTTGCCACCATCCTCCTTGAATTCTCACCACATGGATAGGATGATTAGTAGTAGAAGGTAGTGAGCAATGCATGCAACATGAACTTGGTTCGTGAAAAATCATACCACACTTTGCTCAACCATGCAAACAATTTTCTTCTAATCTGTATGATGATTCAACATGTTCCATTACTCCTTACTTATCCATTATGAACAACCAAATTGAAAATTACTTAATTAATAAGGAACCTCAAGCTGCTTAGGCACTAGATTTATGGTCTTCTTGGAATAGGGAAATATTATCTTTTGGGTTATTTATGTTTTATGTTTTCTCTACAGTCTCATTTCTAGTCCCTTTATACTAGAGAAGAAGAGAGTTTACTCCTTTATCTTGGTTTATTTTTGTCCCTTATCTATTAAGCGTTTGGAAACTTCATTAGGTGTTGTAATTTCCCTTTTCTCTGGATCGTCAAAACTCTCACTCCTAGAGGTTATCTCAGTTGTTCCTCTACTTTCATCTCAAAATACTAATCACCTAATCCTCCCCTGTTTCATTTCATCCTTATTCTCTATTGTTGAGTCTGATTATCCTCCAAATCAATCCTTTGATCCCACCTTACATTGACCCCCTTTTGTCCATTCTTATTTTAATTCACTCTATCACTTTTAATTAGCCTCTTCCCATGGCAATATATCTCTATTTTTTCCACCCCCTATTTATTCACAACTCACCACATCGAATTAGGGTATCCAGAGTCAACACTACAATGATCATGCCTTAATGTAGAGTAGATTAACATGGTTGATATAGGTCTAATAGTAGAGGCCATCCCCAAAACCACATTTAGATTAGTATTGAGAATTCTACTGCCACCTATTTATGGTTGTTAGAAATGAAATTAATATAACAAAGGAAGAAGCAATAGTTGAATGATAATTCTTGCAATACGAAGAAATTATAGAAAAAATGGGTCAATGGATTCTTGGTACAATAAATAGTAGGGGAAGACACAAAAAATACCTTTGGGATGTGGGTTTAAACTAGCAAGTGAAAACAATCACAGGTAAAGTATTGGTGGAAAGGAGTGAGGCTTAGTAGGAAATCTTGTTATGCATTAATGCACTCTAGCTTCAAGTGCAAAAATTGGATCAAACAGTCACTCAACTTTCTAAGAAGGTTGCTAATTTGTACTTCCCCAAGTTTGGAGATGAGAAGGGTCATATAATAGCAAAGAAAGTGGATTCACCCTTTAGGTAAACATGTTGAAAATTTACTTTTTTTGGGTTTACTTTTCATCAACAATGAATTGGCTAAAAAAATAATTTTACAATAAGGATAGATAGTAAGAACCTAGATAATAGTAGACTTATGGCTTTTATTTACAATATTATTTCTAAATTTATTTGTTTGGATAAAGACAATTCTCTTATGTTATTGGTATAGTTTCCAAAGTGGCAGGCCAATAGCTAGACGTACTCATTTCTTGCCAATGATTTAGATGAAATATAATTTTATAGAGGAGCTCACAAAAAGATAAAAAATATGGTAAGCTTTGACAAAGAAAATGATCACTTCAATTGTTGAATGCCATGGATATTTGAAAACATAAAATGATATCAAGATTAGTAAAAAATTCCAACCAAACCATTATAGGTAATAAAGACCAATAGGAGTGAGATTTCATTGAGGTTGAAGACAATACTTCTATTTCTGAATTAACATTCAAAGTTGCACCTTCTATTAAATAATATGTTTTAAGACCATATGCAGACATAAATGAGGCAATATTTTAGGTAATTGGTTGCCTTAGAGAGTTGTCAATAAACATCTAAGACTGCCACAAAAAATAAAAACAAACAAACATTCAAGACACTTTGTAAACCACACAATGACTTGTTTTCAAGATAGAATTAAATGTACAAGGATCAATTTGGAATGAATGGAAACACCCCTATTAGAAGCCCTTCATGTATTGTAGATCCAAAGAACTCTAAGAACCATCCAGATTATTCACTTGCAAATCTACTTAATAGAAAATGGATCAAACTCTCATGCCTTCTAAACAAGCCCCTTGTAACATTTGGGACATATTGTCTAGAGTATTTTACTAAAATGAGGTACATTTCCATTTGCAAAATATAGAGAGGAATATAAAGAGGAATGTATTAATCATTACACCTAACAAATATGATTAAAATTTAGCTTAGACAATTTAGAGGACACAATTTATTAAATGAAAACTAGGAAATTATAAAAGAACTACATTATGATACCAATAAACATATTTATCAATGACTCGTAATGCTCATTCCTGTACTAACGACATAATCAAATTATGTAAACAAAATTTTATAAAGACTTAACATAGATAGAATAAAAGCTTATTTATAGCAAACTAAGAAAACCAAACAAGACTGAGTAATTTCCATCCAACCGTAGGTAGTTTTGTTGTAAAATTTCAACCCTTAGCCAAGATATGATACCGCCACAATGAGGTAGGAAATAAAATAATAATAATAACTCATCCTAAATGAAGTTTAATGTAGTCAATTATCACTACCAATATTTCTAGGAGATAGAGCCATTTTAAGCACCCCTTATACTTGCCCCTCACAGCACAAAGAGGGCTTCCTTCTCTACTTCTTAGTCCCTTAGAAGTCCTTGCTAGTGCTCTTCAGTGAGGGCATAGAAAGGTCCAATTGTTATCTCCAATCTTAGGCACATTTTTCTTGGTTTATTGACTCTTTCCATAGGTATCAATTTATTTTCCTAGCTAACATGATCTAAATTGGTAATGGATTTTTTCCCCTATTGTTCCACCGTTTCCACCTCTTTTTCCTCTATCTTTGCCATCCTATTTCCTCTCATTAAAATTTACCATGCATAATATTTCAATATGAAGTCCCCCCACTACTTTTACTTGTTCCTAGAATCGAGTGGAGACACATGGCTAAACTACAGGAGTAATGGCTTAACTCTAGGAAATAGTTTTTTCTACTACTCATGGATTAAAGAAGATGAAGATGATAAAGTAAGATAGATATAAAGGACATAGGAATTTTTGACATGAAGAAATCCATTAAACACATTATCTTTCCCCACTTGTGTTATCATGGCCCCTATGGGTGCTCATAGTCTGTTTGGTCTTGGTCATGATCATTTTATTAACTATAAAAGTAAAACTATTTACAATGTTTACAATGCCATGGTATATCTACCCCATGGTGATCAATATAGTAGGAAACAATAAATATCCATGAATATTTTTTAACAAGTTTAATTACAATTTTTCAAAGGAGAAAAGTTGGGATATTACATTCCCTCCTCCTTGGAATAACACTATCCTTGGTGTTCTTGCAATGCAACAATATTTATGATGAAAACATGGATGTATATTCCTCTCTCAAGGTATCCTCCATATCACAAGTGGCCTCATTTCGTCAAAATTTCTTCCATTGCACTTTTACCTATATCATGGCTCGGTTCCAAAGTAATGTTACTTGGTTAATATGCATATGGGTTATGGCTGGTAGTTTTTAACCACAAAGTTAGCTCCCACCCTCAACCCCTTTCAATATAATTCAAATAAATTATCACATATGATGGTGACTAAACTCCACACAAACCAACTTTATTTTAATGTGGTTCATGGACACTGAGTGGCCGCTACATCCACAAGAAAATCCAGGTAGATCAACTCGAAGGGATCTTCCCACTGGCTAAACTAGCAAGGCCTAACCCCAAGGGAATCAAGGAGATTTTACCTCGTTACCTCCCAATAGGCGAGTTACTTAGCAACAAGAACTCGACCAACTGAGCTATCCCTTGGGGCTATCACACAAACCAACTAATCTACACTTCATGGGTTTATTTATATTTGAAAATTGATTAAAACTTCCCCTACTACTAATTCCATAAAGATTTAAATACATCCTATTCATGGATTATTTCACTAAATAAACAAATAAATATTTTCTTGATGTCAAAGATCTCTATCAGATATGTTTGTGGTTGGTATTTCATGCATTTAAAAAATTTCCTTCGTGAAAATTTCTACAATGTTTACTGCTTTTAAAGTGGACTTTCTAGGTATAAAGTGAGTATCCTTGTTAAAGTCATCGATTACAACGATTATGACATCATGTTGCTTTACTGCCTTCAGTAAAACTGTGATAAATTTTATAATTTTTTCCTCCCATTTCCATTAAGGAATAGGTAGAGGTTGAAGCAAACCTGTTGGGTGTTTATATTCCACTTCAACTTGACATTTTATGCATCTTGCAATATAGTCTACAATTAATTTTTTCTCCCAAGCTAGATTCCTTACTATAGTGATCATCCTTTGGTAACTTGGACATCCTCCATAGGTTTTTTGTGCAGTTCATCCAGGACGACTTTCTTCAACTCCATGGAACAATAATGTATAATTTATCCTTATAAATCATCAATCCTTCTTCAGTTTTCTGATAGCTATCATATTTTTGATCTGGTAGATCTTGCTATAAAAATTTCTTTATTTGTAGAAAATAATCATCCTCATATAGATCTTGTTTTATTCTAAACTTCAAATCAGATTCACAAGTGCTAATAGCTGCTAAGTGTATATCTTTCATTCTTCTACTGAGTGCATATGCAACCTTGTTATCTTTGCCATTTATGTGTCTGACTTCAGAATCATAATCATTGATAAATGCTAGCCATCTAGATTTCCTAGCGTTCAAGTGAGGCTAATCAAACAAATGTCTTAATCCACTGTGGTCTATCATCAAAACAACTTTCGTACACATGAAATAGTAACACCACATCTTTAATGCATGCACGATGGATGTGAATTCCTGATCATGGGTAAAATAACTCTCCTAATGTTTTTTCAATTTTTTATATTCATATCTTATCACATTATTATCTTACATAACAACCCTACCTAATCCTTCCTTACATGCATCTATACATACTATGAACTATTTGTTTGGGTTTGCAATGTTTAGAATTGTTGCACTAGTTAGAAGATGTTTCAACTAGTGATTTTTTTTGTACATTTAGCATACCACACAAATTTACTCCTTTCCCCTATAAATAAGTTATGAGATGGCCAATTTTTGAAAATATTTCAATGAATCCCTTGTAATATCCCGTAAGTCCCATAAATGACCTTACATCTATCACATTCTTTAGAGTGGTAAGTTCATAATAGCCTCGATATTTTATGAATCAACTGAGATTCCCTTATTTGAAATAGCATTTCCCAAATATTGTATCTGTCTTAAAGAGAATTTACTTTTACTGAGCTTGTCATATAACTTTCTCTCAACATTTGAAAAACTAATCTAAGATGTTCCTCATGTTCTTCCTCAGAGTTAGAGTACATGATAATTTCATCTATAAAGACCAATACAAACTTATACATATATTGCCTAAAAATGGTTTTCATGAGATATACACTAGTAGAAAATGATGAAATTAGTGACCAGGTGACTAAAAAAGTTAGTCACCACAACTTTTCCAAGTGAAATACTACCAAAAAAATGAGCAATCTTAAGTGAACCACCTAAAAACGGCTAACATAAATTACTAATTTAGTCTTGTGTTAAAATATACGACTAGATAATAAGTAATGCAACTAAAAATGACTAACGTGAATGACTAATTTAGTTTAGGAACAAAAATATGACTACTTAAAAAGTACTACAATAATACAAATTAGTCATTTTAATTATGGTCGATGAATGGCTACACAATAGGGACCCTATGAGCCAATCGTTCATGTCGTTGATGTAGTTCCCACATGACACAAACATTTGATGTTCTATTGTAGCCAAACACTCTATAATGGTTTTCATAGATGCCCAACCTATATCAATGAACTACATTCTATTTCCAAAGCCTGTAAGCAATGAAATTATTATATTCAAGCCTATTGTAACATGTTGCGCTCACATGCTTATCAGAGTGTTGAGAATCATACTTTATTCACACTTTGTTTGATCCTCTCCTTAAATTTCCACCTCAAAGGAATGCTTCAATTATATCTGCGAGGCATGAAATTGATATCCTTCTACTAAATACCAAAGAAATATTCTATATCCTAGTTAGATTTATATTTTCCCTCATTTTTATCATTTCCTTTTGTTATATGTATGTGTGGAGATGCAAATACCTTTGTTATATTTTATAGGAGGATCATGAGATTGCAGGTGAGTAAGGAGGCCTAACCTTTTGATTTGTTTGCATATTATTAGATCTATTTTGGCATATTCTAATAGCATTGCTCATCATTGATGTCACATAATCATGGCATCTTAATATGAATGTGACTGGTGCATTGGTGAGTCTGAATGGTGCAATAGTGAATTCATAATGACCATATATTGTTCTGAAAGATTTCTTATGAATATACTCATCTTTCATCATAACTTGATGATATCCCGATATCAAGTCAATCTTACAAAATATCTTTGCTCCTTTTACTTGATCAAACATATCATCAATCTGGGGTAAATGATACCTATTTTTCACTACCATTTTGTTTAGTTATCTATAATCAATGCACACTATAAAGGTACCATCCTTTTTTCCAAGAATAGAACTGGTGCTCCCCATAGAGGTACACTTGGTTTGATATACTCTTTGTCCAACAATTCTATGACTGCATCTTTATCTCTGTCAACTTAGGGGTACTCATTTTGTAAGGTGCTTCATATATAGGTGAAAATATTAGCATAATATCAATGGAGAAATCAATCTCTCTTTGAGGAGGTCAACCATGTACCTTATCTAGGAATACATCCTTAAATTATTGAAGTATTGGACAATCCTCAAACTTTGACTCTTTGTCTTCTATTAGCTCCACACCAATTGCATATAATTGACGACCTTTCCTAAATCTTCTTTTCAAATGTAAAGTATAATTTTGTTTCAAAGAAGTGGATCTTGGAGTGCCATTCACTAGACTCAGTTTTCCTTCATCATCTATAAACCCAAAGGTTTTATTATAACAATCCAATCTTACCTTATGGGCTATCAACCAATCCATGTCAATTAAGACGTCATATGAACCCAAAGGTAACATATTCAAATTCACTCTTGTGAGTAGTCCATCCATTTCCAATGGGTAATCTTCTATCATCTCATTGACCCTCTTCTTCACTCCTATTTCCAATTGAACTAACCAATACTTCTAATGTTTGCATTTTTGAAGATTGCAAAGCTCAACAATTTTAGGTGGAATGTAGCTATGACTAGATTCTAGGTTAAGTAAAATAGAGATAACTTGTTTAGTGATCGTACCATCAACTTTCACCACTGAAGCTTGACAACCTACTTATCATCCCTCTAATGCATCAGATATTTTTGGTATGCTTTTTTTCCACATCATTCACTATTGTAGCCTCTTGTACATGATAAGTAGGCTTAATGGTTTTTAACCTATGAGGATAGTCCCTTAGCAATTTCTCTTCTCCACAACCCCAAAATCTAAGAGGTCCTTTCCAAGGATCCCTTGGATTTCCTACTACTAATTCTACTGGTTTAATTAAATTTTGAGATGAAAATTATGTTGGTAGCTACTTTGTGTGGGATAGTTTATCTTAAAACTTTTTGATTTATTCTTATGTTGCATAGGCTTAAATCCTTCTTTCTTTGATAAAACTTCTCCTTTTTCCTTTCTTCCACATCTTGTTGAATTTTGGTTTGTTCTTCTCTTCTCATAACAATACTTAGATTTTTTTATTGTCAAGATTTTAGGTCATCAAAGTCAATCTTGTCCTTGTATGACTGAAATCCACTAAGAAAGCATTGAATTTTTACTTTCTCATCATTAATATTTGGAATATACCTTAGTAGTTCCAAGAAATTGCTTGCATACTCATCCATGATTGATTGATCCAATTTCATTTCATGGAATTCCTTAATTTTTCCATAATATTACATCTCTAAAAGATATTTATGACAAAATACTCCTTTCACTGATGTCCTTTACTATTTTGAGATCTTTCCACAATTAGATTCTCTACCATTCAAGTCTTAGATAACTACTCTAACTTTCATGTTTATAGGGAAATCATGTACCTAAGAACATTTCTTCATTTCCAAAATCCAATCCTTACCTCTTCACCATTTTTCACCTCACCATTAAAGGTAGGTGGTTTGATCTTCTCGAACTCCACTATAAGGAACCTTTGGAAAAATTATATTTTTATGCTTAGAAGAAGGTTTGGATCCATTGTTGATTGAATTTTCAAAAGTAGTTGTATTATAGATTGAAGCATTCAATGTTGTATAAGAATCATCACCAGAGACTCGATATTTATCATTATGAATTCTCTTCCTTGAAGGACTTTCACCAATATTTCTTGACATCTATCCTTTATGCATGTTTTTTAGAATTTGAATCAACTTTTGTACTAAAGCGACAGTCAATTCCTCTTGTTTCTCTTAAGCTTTGATAAGTTTTTCATTATATCCTCTACATATTTGAACTCCCCTCCTTAGACTTCTCGTATTCTCTAACATATCCATAGGAGTCCCCACATCTCTTCTTTCATGAGTTTCAGGTTCATGGTTATGTGGTGAATCTCCTATGATGTCCCTAACTTTATCTCTACCTATCTCTCTCTCTCTCTCTATGGAAATAGGACAAGTTAAGGTTCTAAATTTAAAAAATAATGTTAGTATGAAAATTCTTAGTATGTGTACCAAAAATGTTTCACTTAAATCACTTGTGACATGTGACCCTAACAACAAGATATCGTTGCTTTTATGCTTCAGAGCTGTAATAAAACATGATTAAACACTACAAGAAAATATCTGATGCAAGCCCAAAACATATAGTAGCAGAAAAAAGAAGTGTAATAACCCAATAAAAGCTTTTAAATGAATTATAATTTTATTGAAACACGTGGTGAAGAAGATTTACAACATGGGTTTGTAAATCCCCCTCTATGGGATGGGTCCTTTTGATGTCTTTGTGCTTCAACGATCTTGTTCTTCTCTCCCAAAATGTAGAAAACCCAAAAGCAAGATGGAACTCAAGTGAGAGCTCCAATGTTATGAGATGATAATGGTGGCGATGATAATGATCATCGTGAAGAATGAATGGAAAGCCTTCTTATTTATAACGAAGTATTGAGCTAAATTAGGAATTGGAAAATAATATAATATTATTGACCAAATTGAAATCTAGCCATTAGGAATACTTTATTATATTTTTTGGAGAGGGAAAAGATATTTAAAATGGTCAAATATCTTTATCTAGAAAATGGTTGAAGTCATTAAAAAATAAAATGATTTATTAATCACTTTGGGAAGATTAAGAAAAGTGTGAATTTGAAATAATTATTAAATAATGGTTTAACAATTATTCCAAAAATTAGAATAAGGAGTAATAGATAAATAGTGATTTATTTAATTATTCCAAGGTGGTCTAGCCAAATATGTTAAGAAATAATTATCAAAAAATGATTTAATAATCATTTCTAGAGAAAATTAAATAAATAATGATTTATTCAATTATTTTCATGGCTTTTTTTTTTAAACAAAAATAATTTAATAAAAATGGTTTACTAAATTATTTCCCATGGTGAAAGTGATTTTAATATGGTAAAATTAATCCTACATGGTGTATTTTGATCCACCTAGTTAGAAATAACTAGGTGATCATTTTTTAGGTGATAACAAATACAACAATAACATCATTATCATTTCTTCTTCAAGCTCATATAGCCCCAAGTGTTGTAGCTTGTCTTTGATACCTATTGTAATGATTCCATTGTGTAATAAGCATCTTTTTTTTTTTCTTTTACGTTCAGTGGTAGTATTAGAGACTTATTGAAAGTTCTTTAAGGCAGCCAATTACTTGAAATCTTGCCTCATATATCTCCCCTTATGGTCTTCAATCATATTATTGAATAGAAGGTGCAAGTTTTAATATTAATTTAGAAACAGACGTATTATCTTCAACCTCAATGCAATCTCACTCCTATTGGTCCTTATTATCTATATTGGTTTTGGCTTAAATGTTTCACTAATCTTGATAATATTTTATGTTTTCAAAGATCCATGACATTCAACAACTCATGTGATCATTTTTTCTTTGTTAAATGTTACCATCTTAATAAGCTTAGACTGACTGATATCTTTATGGCTATGCTAACCTCCTACAACATAGCCTCTATTTTTCTTTGTGATGTCATTCATATATATATATTATATATTTCCATTTGTAGGGGTTGAGCAACGCTGAATATGTTTTAGTGAAAGGTTAGTTTCAGTAATGGTAACTTAACCAAGGATTATATGCCCGTGTTCCCTCCATCAAACACACCTTTGCCTTAATGTATCATATAAATCTCTTAAGGCATTATTGTCATTCCAATCTACATTAAGCTTGGATTCACTTAATATTAAAAATTTATTTAAATCATTCATTAGAAACTCTTTAAAATCATGGGCATCAAGGAACACTAATAATATTCAACTAATACTATAGACCTATTTAAGTGATTTGGTAGCTGATAGGGGCTACTAAAAAAATGTTAGATTTGAAAAGAATGATATATTTACATAGCTTTCTCATGATTTTTTCTATTTCATGAAATATCTTAATTACTTCTTCCAGTTCTTATGGAGTTTTCAAAAGAGGTATATTTACTTTCTATTTTCAATATGTAAATATCATTTTGGGTGAAACCCTTGTTGGTTGGTAACCCTCAACTTAGGAATTGTATCCATGAGGTTTTTATAATGCCCAAAATTTCCCCAAACTAAGTTGTAATAAGATAAGCGTTTAAAAAAAAAATAAAAAAAATTGACATGGTAGGTTGCCCATGAAGATGATTTCATAACAAGGTACTTCTTCATTGAAGCTACAATGCCCTCAAGAAACTTACTTTTGTATTATATATACAAAAGACTGGTTTATACATGTGTACATGAATGTCTATTTATCTTGTGACAATTCACCCAACCCATCAAGCTCTAATATCCTCCATCATTATCACCCTAACCCAATGATTTACTTGCCTATGCAAGATGGGATCATCCACAAAATGAAGAAAGTAAAGAACGATTACAATGTGGAAGCATAATTATACTGTATGAGATCCAACTTTATCAACAATGGAGGGCACCGAACTTTAATGAGTAAGCCATTAGATAACTAATTGAAAGGTGACATAGATAGTTTAGTAAGGTCATTGGATTATGTGAAAACAAGTTATTATTGCCACTTCCCATTTTTGAATTGACTTAGATTATAAATCCTTGTTTTGGTAAGTAACTATAGAGGGTATGTTTCAATTGGTACTATAAATTGTGATGTTTGAATATGAAATATTTGGAAATTAAAGAATGCATCATGGGAATCGAAATTAGTTATTAGTTTCTTTATTTTAGATGACTTCACTTGATTGGTAAAGTTGCACCATGGAAATATTAACCATTGTTCTTTGATAACTAGCTTATAAATGCTGATGTCACCTCCTTTGAAGTTCCAATGTAGAAACTTGATTGCATTTTAATATATGTGGAATTTTCAATTTAATATAATGTATTTGTGGTTGAAAATGTAGTTATGTTTATTGAATATCAAGCAACTTGTATAGAGCATAATGGATCAACATTTGTGTTGGTAAATTCTATTTTTCCTACAAAACAATAATGTATTTTAGTAGATATTATATATTTGTTTATTCGTAACTCTAAAAAAATGACTATTAGACATTGAAATTATTACATTTAGGGAAACTAGCCATTAAGTTCCCTGATTTCTAAGGAATCTTGTCACATAATAAACATTGAAAAAGTTTGAATTTATGCATGCTTATTATGACAATATACATTTCTATTGCCCACTAATTTTAGGTTACTCAAAGATAAGGTGCTTTCGAGTGATAATGTCTTTCCGAACAATTGTCCATATGGAAATAAAATGTTGAAAATGCTAGGTGTTGAGTACATATCATACCATTCATGTCCTAATGATTGTATTTGATATAGAGACGAATATATGGACAAATAGATATGAACATGTGGGCATGGCAGGTGCCAAAGGTTGAAAAAACACATGGTCCTCCTCATAAGATATCGAAGCTTATGACTATGATTCCAACAATTCAAAGGATATTTCATTGCAAATATTTAGTCATCTTGCAGGGGTGACATGCCTTAGATAGAGGTCAACCACAAGTTATGTGAATCTTGAAAAATTTGGTAGCCATGAAGCATATAGAGAATACATGGCCCAATAAATTCAAAGATGAAATAAAGAGCCTTTGATTGAGAATAACCATGGATGGATTTAACCCATATTCCTTCCAAAACACCAACTATTATGTTTGGCTAGTAGTAGTGATCAATAAAAATACTCCCCATGGTTGTCCACAAAGAATGAACATCTTATCTTAGCTCTTATAGTCCCAGATAGGAAATAATTTAAGAGAATGGAAGTCCACCTCCAACCATTGATTGATGTATTTAAGCAATTATGGGAAGGGATATATGTATATGATGTATTAATACCCATCGCAGTGGAGAGGTATTTTACATTGCATGGAATATGTGGGGACACCGCACATGAGTATCTAGGAATATGAGTTTGATTTGATGTGCATCTTATTGATTCATTTATATATGTAATGTCATTTGTCATACTTAATTCAGTGCAACGATAATTTTTGATGCTAACCTGCTTTGTATTCAATAACATTGTAGGCGTTGTAATCAAAGAGTATCATGTATGTAAATGTTGTGGACCTTCTATAAAGGCTAGGTGATCCAACCACCTATAAAGGCCAATGTACGATTGCTCTAGGGAATTCCTCTGAAAAGACCACCCTTATAAAAGACTTGTATATTCTTTAAATGGAAAATCAGAGAGAACCCAGAGACCTGAAATAAAGCAACAACAAATTGGATTAGAGACCTAAAATAATGTACATAGAGAAGGAGAAGGAAATTGTAAAATTATTCGATTCAAATGGGGAACCTATGTTCGAGGATTCATATTCTTTTGACACCTATGTGAGAAAATACCCAATGGGATGAAAAGGAAATCTATATTTTATGAGCTTCCATATTGAGAACATCTTAAAATTGCCTAATTTCTAGATTCCATGGATGTATGTGTGTGTGTGTGTGTGTATTGGTGAGAGAGGTCTTATTGCTTTGAATACTAAAAGAGGCATTGGCCAAGAAAAGAAAGTAAAGCACAGGTTAGAATACCAATACATGAATTTATTCTTAAATGAAAGTTTGGGAAACATAAATGATCTAACTTCAAAATGAATATACAAGGGCTTGTAAATGTTATTGGTTCACTTAGTTACTTAATAAATCATTAGTGCTAATTTATACAACAAACACTGGTACATCACATAACTAAAACCAACAGAGTTGGGCCTCTATTTTTTCCTTTGTAAGCAAAACCTTCAGAATTAATTTTTTGTGAAGATTTAATTTTGCATTTTGTCATTTAAACTTAATAGCAATGCATTTTATCATTAAGTGAGAATTAGTGCACTTGTAAAGAAAAATGCGCATCGTTGAAGTGAGTTAAGAAAAAAATAACACGTCTTTTTTTATTTATTTTTAACAAGGTTGGGTAGTTTATATATTACCAAAAGCTTTGATGGAGCAAGCTCCTATTACAAAAGACTGTACCATGAAAAACATCTAAGCCATGAGATAGGAACACAATCTCTTCTCCTAGGCTTGTGTTCATGACTTCATGTATTTTTATGTGTATTCTAGTGTACTGCCTAACAAACTGACCTACTAGAAAGAGAAATTTGCATGTCATGGGCTCTCTGACAATTTTTCAAGGCTTGTACACTGATTGCTCCTAAGTTGACTGGTTCTTCTTGTCATAATTGACCAAGTTCTCTCCTTCATTGCTCGAAGAGTTGTTTTTATAATATGCCTCTGCTTCTTCTTCAGTGGGTTGAATTCCATTTGATTTGTTTGCTTGTTCTTCCTTTGTCTCTGCTCACTGCTCCAAATTTTGTTGTGATTCTTTAATTTTGTGTTGCCTGAGATGCTTCTTCTTTTGCTATTGTTGACCACTTTCCTTTTGGCGTAAATGGGAACCGTTGGATATCGGAGATCAATAGACGAGGTTGTTAGAAGAATAACGACCAAGATTAATTCACATAGATTGGGATCAGGGGATGAATGGTGGAGATTAACCAGAGGCACTGGTGGAAGAGGAGAGTGGAGGAGCCGTTGCAACCGTCGATGGTTGAGATCTACGGCCATCGGGTGCAAACAAGTTCACATGTTAACCGAGAAGAAATGCGGGATTATACGCGGAGATGGTATTTTGGGCAGGTTAGAAACCATAAGTGGTAAAAGGGACATGTCGTCTGATTCCACTGACCGAGCGACACGTAGCATCGGAGGAGAGAGAGAAAACCGCTTTTCAGGCGGGTAATCTCCGAGCTTGTTGTCCGCCCGAAATCGGTGGGAGCCGTCTGATCCAATGAGAACAGATTGATGGTGGGGAAGAGTTGCACAAATTTGATTGAATAGGCTAATTGACGACCATCGGATCGAGTGCCCGACCAACGGTCCTGATTTGATCGGAGATCTGAGAAAGGAGGGAGCAGCGTTGCGGAAAAGGCTTGGGATTGCGAGCTCGACGATAATAATAGATACAAATGAATGATTTTTTGAAGTCTGGATAAAGCGCTCAGATGGGTTTTTCCCGTGTAAACCGATACAACTAGAGTCCCTACGAATGACAGAATTGAAGGAGGGCCAAAGTTTGGTTATAATAGTCAGGGAGGAAGGCTGAGATAATGAGAGGGGCAGATGGAGGGCGTGGATGCTCAGAAGGGATTTGTGCTCGCTGAGAGGAGGGAGTGGAGGGATAGAAGAGATACGAAGTGAGCAAGCTGGGTAAGAAGAAGGGTGGGGGCTTAAGATGAAGTCTGCACACTGAACAGAGGAAACACTACTAGCTATTAGAGAAGACAGGGAGGGTCTTTGAAACCAAAGTATCACTATAATAACATGGAGAGTGGAGATTTCCTTGCTGAGATTGCTGCTACGATTTTTGTGAATGTACCCTCTATTCTTATAGTGCTTTATCTCAGCCTGAAACCTGCCTTCGATGAGATAGATTGCAACGTGGTTCTTGTGACCAGGATCACAATCTTCATTCCTGTTGTTGCTCATACGAGAGTCTAAAGTTTCATGATTTTTCCTTTGCATTCTCGTGATTTCCTGGCTGTTGCTGCAGTGATGTGTCCTTTGTTGTTTTTTAACTGTTGTTTTTTGATTTATTGCTTTTATCATTGTGATTTTTCCCTTGGAATTGGTTACCTTTATACTTGTGGTTTTTGCTGATTATTAAGGAACAAAGCTGTGATATTCCTCTTGGTTTTCACGAACAAGCCCTTCATTTTTTTGTCACTGCTTGGTTTGCAAAATAATCTGCCTATTGATTGTGAATTCTCAAGACATGTCTGTAGATTACATCGCCAGAGCCTTCCAAGTTCTTCCTAATTCTTCTAAGAATTCTGTTCATGAACTCATTGCTTTGATTTTTGTTTCTTACCATTGCCTCTATTATTATGGCTGAGTCTCCTATTATGATAGGATTTTGGATTTCTCTTTTTTTGATTATTCTTGTTCCCATCAACAAGCTATATGCTTCTGCCTTATTATTTGAGATTTGTCCCAATCCCCATTCATATGTGACATTTTCTTTCCCATCAGGATCGAGGATTATTCCCCCTGCCCTTGCCATTCCCGGATTATGCTTTGAGGCCCCATCAAAGTATAGACAATATCTATTCTGATTTTTCATCCAGTTTGTGAGTTCCTCTTCACTCATTCTTATTTTCCATATAATCCCTTAGTTTGTCTTCCTCTGTCCTTTTTGTCCATTACTATTTATTATGGCTTTGCTGAGCCAATCTCGCTCTTCCTGTTGAAGAGTGTTATAGTCTGTTGGAGCTGTTCCTTTGACATTGAATATTTCAGAAGTTAGACCCCATGTTTTTGAGAGGGTCTTCCCTATCCTTGGGATTTGATTTTTGAAAATGCACTTGTTTCATGTCAACCAAATTTGCCAACTTAGAACCACTGGAACACATTTCCATATTCTCTGAATTGTGGCTTTTTTCTTTGTTGTGTATGGGTAGGCCTTCTCAAAGGTTTGAAGAAAATCCGACAAGGGCTTTTTGAAATTTATTCTTATTT
>APFE030171512.1:1717-28112 GCA_000404065.3 Pinus taeda
TGTAAGGCACAATAATAATAATAGTGGGCTTCTATGGGGCACAATAGTAATAATATGGGCACAATAGGGGCACAACAATATTAATAAGGGGTACAACTACAATAGTAATGGGGTAATCACTAGTATTATGGGGACCCAACAGTCAATGTGAAGATGTTCAAGCACCTATGTTAGATTTGATGAATCCCTACACGGTATAGTCTCTATTAGGCCTGGTTGTTGATAAAGTAGGAAAAATTGTTATATGGACAATATACAATGTTGGCTTTTGAAGGTTGGTTCAAGAAGGAGATGATCACCTCTCATTGAAGATAAGTATTTTTTGATTTATGGTTCTCTATTATGTCTTTACTTTTTATTAGACTTATGGATCTAATTATTATTATGATTATTACTTATACTTCCCGCATGTATATTTGAGTATTTGGATGCTTCTAACTTCATGATGAGTTGTGATAAGTGGATCCTTCTGGAGCATCATTTCTAGTGCAGGAAAATAATAACTAACACCAGAAAAGGTAAAGAGGCACCTGATTGAAAGGCGACAAAGTTACACAAGCTGCCTATGTAAAATAATAAGGTGCACAGGTATTTGAATACTACAAGGTATGCATGGTATATTGTTTCAATGTTATGTTTTGGCTACAATATTGATGGCAAGGTAAGCCCTAAGACATGATGAGTATACCACCCTCTCAAATGGTTCATGTATGCATATGAACGAAAGTTTGATTCATGATACCTATGATGAAATGATGCATTAGGTAGTGAACGAGTAGGTTATCTTTTAGACATGATGAACTTTTTGATTCTATGAAGCTACTTAATATTGATCTTTGATATATTGGTATACTTGATGTTTGGATAACATCTATAATTTTGGATATCTTGATCCCATAAAGAAGGCTAGCACCTTGATTCTAATAAATGGTAAATTGATATTATTAATAATTTTTGTGATAAGCATGGTAACCATGATGATAGAAGTGTAGCAATGAGATTGATATTCAAGATGTTTTGTTGACCATGGTTATGTTTTGATGTGCTTAGTAATTATGGCATATGATACAATTGAATTCCCTAACTTGATGGATTGAGTTATGTGACAAAGAAGTAATGTTGTGATCATGATTCTTGAAGTATACTCATATTCGCTATTTGACGCTAAACCTTGATGGAAAATTGATGTCACGATGAAGTAGTTGATGTTAACATGTTATGACCATGATGGATATATGCTTTAGAACCTGATGTAGTTCGATTTCATGGTCTAATCATTCTTCTGATGCATAACAATATTATAGACAATTTGTTGACTTTAATGAAGATGATTAAAGTGGCTTCCCATTCATTTTCATTATATGTGTAGAAGATTATTTATTGGTTAATTATGATTTATGGGCATGAATAGAAAAATATCTGATATTGTTGGTTTGCTACAAAATTTTGGTCTAAGAAGAAAGAGTTTTCCTCACTCTAAGCCTCATCCACATGGAAGCAAGCCTAAGGGTGTGACTGTAGAATCTGAAACGCATGGAGGAAGAACTATGGGTGTAGTTATGACTATAGGACACAAAAGTGAAACTTTGTGAAGTTCACCTAAAGGAAGTCAGTCCCGCAGACATGGAGGAGACAACAGAAAGTTCCAAGGGCAGGGAGTTTGAATGTTTGACTTACTATAATGTGAATGTTGACTAAACTTGTGTTTTCAAGTGACTGGGATATGCATATCAATATGTCACTGTGATTTAGCCATTGATGCTTGTGTATGACATTATTTGATAACAGTTGCAAGCGTTTGACTAGATTTGGCTGATTGATATAAATAAGCATTGTTTGGAGTTTTGATACGATGTTTGATAATGATTTAGAAATTTGACTTGATGTTGACATATGCTTTGAACTATATATCTCACAGTGATAACAAATTTTGGTTTTGACTTGATGACTAATGATTTGATCTAACAAATAATGATTTGCCTTGATAACAATGTTATATGGGAATAATGACTTTCAATGACTTATATTGGTATTCGATAATGGTTTTGTATTGGAATAATTGTCCTTAGCACAATGGTTGAAGTATAAATAATTATGATTCAGTATGAAGTAATCTCACATAAATGGATAGAACCTACATGACTTATCCTTGATGTATGCATTTGCATCTAGTCACAAAAATGATTTATATTATGAGCATGAGGATGACTTGATGAAGTTTGGTTTGATATTGCTTGATAAATGACAATTTTTTGGCATGATAATAGATAAAGTCACAAATTGATATTTGGATGTGAGCTCCTTCTGTCACCTAGTCCAAAGAATTCTTTACAGTGACATTGATGATTTTGATATTAGTTTTTGAACTGAAGTTTTGATAAGCCGACTTAATTGTTTTTATTGCACAATATTGACTTATGTAAGGCTGCGCATATTGGTTTGGTAAAGTGTTTGTTTTCAGATAGCATTGTATGAGGCAAGCTCCCCAAGCTTGATATGTACGCATTGACAGACATTTGATTAAGCCAAGAAGATGTGTCCATCCAAACCTCTAATTCAATAGGGGTCCAATGTATGACTTTGATTTTTGAGTTTTATATACTGATGGTCTACTATGGACAGATAATGGGCCTCTAATGATCAAGATAAGAGGGGGTTGGCTTCTGAAGTTTGATATAATGAATCATGGCATAATGAATCGATTTGTGATGTTAGGAAAAGAAAATCTATATTGTGAAGCTATTGAAGAGTTTTTGGAAAGAGGAAATGTAAATCCTTGGACACTTTGATTTAATTTAAAGAAGTTGTGAAGAGATATTGTTGAACTTGACTTGGCAACCGACAGTTGATTGAAGCATTGATGTTCCATTTGAACACCCTCTCTCTCTCTTCTCTCTCTCTCTCTCTCTCTCTCTCTCTCTATATATATATTATATATATATATATATATATATATATAGATATATATATAGTGCATAGAAACCGAAGTCAATTAATGATTGAGTTGCTCATAGATATTTTCTTGTGATGATTATTTTTGGTCTCATACATTCTTCCTATGATATGTGTGATATGTGATTGCATGGATGTATTTGATGATTGTTTTGGAGATAATTATTGAACACACACATTTGGGGTGTCTTCCTTAGTATGAGATCTGCCATGATATTTTGGATGAGAAGTCCATATATATAAAATATATATATTATATATATATATATTATATGATTATATATTATATATATATATATGTATTATATATATATATAATATATATATATATATAGATATATAATATATATATATTATATATATATATATGTTATAATATATATATATATAGTGCATAGGACCTAAGTCAATTCATGATTGAGTTGCTTCATAGATATTTGCATGGGATGATCTATTTTTGGTCTCATACATTCTTCCTATGATATGTGATTGCATGGATGTATTGATGATGTTTAGGATAGTTATTGACGAGCACATTTGGGTGTTGCCTTAGTATGATATCTTCCATGATATTTTGAATGAGAGGTCCATAGCTTTAAGCACAACCGAGGTTGATTACGATGTTGCTAACATGACTAGCTATGAGGTAGGATGAAGAAGATTTTTGGAAATCTGTTTGAGAAGGTTCTGGATATGACAGGGATACATTGCAATAATAATGAGTGGGATCTTATTGGAAGATATATTCAACTAGTGAAGTTGTAATAGAGAAGCTTAGAATTGTGGTTGCTACCTCTGTGAGAGGGATGATGACTATGGTATCCTTTTTCTGATATGTATATTTTCTTTCTAATATAATATTTTATTTGATGTCCTGTATGAACAAGAGACTGTTGTTACCGAGACATGATGATTACCATATATGATCACGATGATATGTTTATGATCTATAGAGAGAATTTCTAATTGAGGACATTAAGAGAGCTCTTCCCCCCTTATTTGATCTCCCAGGGTGTGGAATTCAGATGGAGGGATGTTGGGGTTGAGGGATCTCTGTACAATAAGGTATCACCCCTATCTGTTACCCATGGGGGTTGTATATGTTGCTCCCCTATCTTGGTCTTTGTAGAGTATACTACAGTTAGCATCATACCCACAAGATGGGCTTGTTGGGATTGTCCCTCCCTATTTTTCCAACGGGTTGAGGAGGCTTGGGGCGTGTGATCCTTACCTATTGGAAATTCTAGTATCTAGCCCAAACTTGGATTATGATGTAGGTGTTCTACCACATGCCTCTTGAGGGTCATTGTTGGGAAGACTGACATGCAATAGGATGGATTAATATGTGCTCCCTTGTATCACCTATTTCTCGATATGGGGTTGTAGATTTTTAGCTCCCCCATGAGATAATGGGTTGATATGTTCTCACCGATGTAATTTTGAGATGTGCTCTTCGAGGTTGATTCAGGTTGTATATTTGGCTCCCCACTGATTTTTTCTGGGTGGTAGCAATGGGCTTCCCATTGGCAGTGATTCCGAGTGGTATCCATGTATCCCTTATGAATAGAGGGTGGTAGATTAGGCTCCCCTTCGATGTAAAATTCTTCTTCTTTTAGATTTGGGAATGTTCAGCATATGAGCAGGAACAATCAAGAGATAAGCAATAATAAGTAATAGATGAATTAAGATAAACAGTGATGATTGTGATGATGAGATTCTTGATATTGGGTATGATTTGATGACAAGATACACATGACATGAAGCAGGTGGAAGTCTTCCTAGTTGAGAGGGAGTGTTAAAATTGGAAACTAGGGACAAATTACACTTTGGAAAATTCATTTGATAGAGATGATGATTGCATTGAATTCCTATTTTTGAGAGGACCAAAAAAGACCTAAAGGTCATCAAATTTGGATAAGGGAAAGTGTATTTTTGAATTATAAGCCCACATGTGCATATTTGATCAGGTTGGCCCTAAAGAAAATTGGACACCCTTGGAAGGCTATAAATACAAGTGACCTAAACCTCATTTTGAAAACATCATGAGACATTATTCTATTCTCTTTCTTGTTTTTGGCTCACACAGGTTTAAGGTAGATCCATAGAGGAATGGGTTCACACAAAGGTGAAATTGCAAGTTCTAAAGCTCACATCTCTATTTTAGGGTTTTATATTTCATTCATAGGCATAACACAGAGAAATATAACCTACATTCGCTTCCTGGCTGGATCATTCGTGCGACTGAAGCTTTTCATTCGTTCACACAACATGTCCTTTATACGACTAGAAACTAGGGTTTAGTTTTTCAGTTATCCAAAGTTTTCACTCATTGACCGTAGTGTTTGGAAGTTGACCACAAACAATGAAAATTCATTACAGGTTTTTGAATTAGGGTTTTAAGGAGAAGCATGGATGGGTTCATCTCATGGATATTGTTTAGTTAATTTTAGCTAGATAGTTGTATGGATGAAGATATGGATCATTGTACTCTCTTTTTCTAAATCATTCAATGATAATCTAATAAGAAGAAGAATTTGAAAGAGTTTTCCCCATAGTGGGTTTTTCCCTGACCAATCTTGGCGTCTCTATGTGTGAATTATTTTCTTCTATTATTCCTTTATGTTTTGTTTCATTGATGATGATGATATTGTTCTTTCTATATAGTTGCATATGCTACTAATAATGAGGTAAATATGAATAATGTTATGATGTTATGGGGTGGATGTAAAGTGTTAATGAAGAAATTCAATTATAAAAGCAGAGAACAATATAGCCCTAAGAAAAATTAACACAACTAAAAATGCACCAACTTGCATTGTAATTCAATAAGTAAGCTTTCAGAAAGGTAAATTTTTCTCCATGGAACCGTCTTTAGGAAAACCTTTACTGGAAAATTAGGTTTTGACTTAAATTCCAACTATGGAATACCTAATGGACAAAGCCTCATACTCATAATAATCTTTGTTTTTCTCCCATAATAATCTCCTTTAAAACATATGATTAACTTCAACTTCACAACGTGAATATGGAATTCCATATTCTATGAGTCTCTAACTTAATCCCTCGATTCCATTCTACTAGGGCTTCAATAGAGAATGACAAATGTTGCCAAAATATATTTACTCAAATAAAAAATTCCTGCCACAGACTAATATCTCTTAGCCAAGCAACATTCAACTTCCAATTTCATGCAAATCGATACCTATATAATATATATATATTATATATATTATATATATATATAATGTAATACAAGTGAGAGGAAAATGAAATCCATATTATAGGACAAGAGGCAAAATACACACACTTATGTGGTATAATAACATCATCATATTTGTTGAAGTAGTAGGAGATACCACAATAGGAGCACAACAATGGATATTAACAATAATTTTTTCTAGTAGGTGGAATGATGAGTGGATTAAAAATCTTTGCACCATAAAGGTCCACCAGTGTTGTTCTCATGTTATTTCCATAGTTTTTTCTCATGAATGGGCCAAGTCAAGTTGCGAACTATTCATACACAACTATATACATGGAAAATGTTGATTGATATATTATGATATGAAAACTATGCTAAGAGGTCAATCCTAGGTTAGAGGCTAAGAAAAAGGGATATCTTTGTTGTTGGTATGCACTAGGAAGAGTCGTGGCTTGAATTTCAAGGCAAATTCATGATTAGGAGATTAGGGTTTGGAGGTGATCCACCATGGCTATATGAATGGGAAAAAAACTGTAGAACGCAAAATATCATCGCATAAGTTCCAAAAATAAGAGAAATTTCATTAAAATTTGGAAACTTGCAAACTGTCCATCTCGACCAAGTGATTGTATGGTGTAAGAATGGAGAATCAAAGCTGAATCTATCCCAAAGCTATGAGAGGATATCCAATATCCACCAAAGTTAACACATTGAGTCATCTCATGACCATCATAGTTTTTTCTAACCTTAGATGTTATTATTTTTCTGGTCACACCTCTAGGAAAAACTCTACTCATATGACTGTCACACCAACAGAGAAATGTAGTATGAAACCAACGTGATGGCAAGTAGAATGTAGCTAGTACATATTGGACCAAAATAAATGCTATTGCCATGGGGAGTAGTGGCAAGGAATGAAGGCTTTGAGATGGACAAAGAATTGGCAGAGAATTAAGGCCAAAATGGTGGATCTATAATGCAGAACATGCATGTAGAGAGAGGGCATGATAGTGGTGAGGGTTCCTAGGTCAAGTACACAAAATTAGTGACTCAAATAATTAAGTAGGGAAGAATGAATATGCTTGCTATGATACCTTTGTTAGAATGCACATAATTGGAACATAAGGAATTAAATGAATGTGAGATGCACATTATTGACATGATATACATATAAATACAAGTTTTCCTAACCCTTGGTTTCATCTTCCAAGAGGTCTCTTGGACTTCTCATGATTGTTTGTTCTCACTTGAGGCTTTTCACCCTTGGTTTCATCTTCCAAGAGGTCTCTTGGACTTCTCATGATTGTTTGTTCTCACTTGAGGATTTTCACCTTTTTCTCAAGTGAATATTCTAAATTTACATAACCCAAGATTATTATGTTTCCAATAGAATCTAATGCAACTCAAATTGATACCTACAAAAAAATAACTATTGAAAGTAGCAAATGATCTCCAAATTAGCTCAGTTTTCTCTTTAATTTCAATGATAGATGTAGAGACATTGTTAAATGTTTATGTGATTGACAACTTGATAGCTTTACAATTGTTTGATTTTATGTGCTTGATTGTGCTTGCATTACCTTAACTCGCTTTGTACTCTATGGTATATTTTATGAAATAAATGTGTGTCAAAGTATTATGTAATTGTGCTTTGAGTGCCATAACCAAACATGAAAAATCCATTGAGCATCTAAGCAATGATTCATCACACAAAAACATAAAATGTAGCTAATATCATTTTATTCATATTTCAAGTGGATATAAGTCACTAAGCCACAGAAAAAACAATCTTTTCAATTATAAGGCATAACAATATTTTTTACATTTTTTAACTACGCCTTATACCTTTAACATGGAGCAAAATGGATCATTATGGTTTTGAGGAATTTCCTTTTAACATCAAATCAAATATGACGTAATAAACACTTTATGATTTTTACATAAGTACATTTTGATTCATAATTACAATACTCAAATGACCATTGCTTATTCCTCGTCTCTATTCTCAAGTCTTTTCATCGTGGATAGGATTGAAGGCCTTGAGATGAACTTATTGGTTTAAATGAGTCATTGGGTTTGTGAGGGTGATTTCACTAACTAGGGATTTTCTAGCCCATGTTTGAGCACACCTATGTTTTTTCCACATGGTCATGTGTCATATAGTCTATATACATCTCATTTGGCCATGACACAATATAATTTTATTTCTCCACATGGAAATCTCATAGTTCACAACATTCCATGCTTTATGGGGCCCACCACAGATCCTAATGCACGTGGTTCTATGAACCAAAACTTAACAGTGGCTAAAAATGTTCATCAAGAGGCATACTTGACATGCCACATTGAAATTTTGGTGAAAATAGGTTATTTCAAGCAAAATCAGTCCTCCAAAGTTGTCGTACACTCTCTCCAAACCACATGGGAGGTAAAAATGGCCGAAAAAGGCCATCCTTGAGATGCATAGACACAATTTAATTTAAAGTTGAAGTGAATCACACTTCACACAAAAGCCATATGTTAGAATCTATCAATCATGCATGTCACTACCTGTGCAAGCAAAAATCAACCTCATTTCTAGCTCACACATGGCAAGATTAAAGTGGGCATAGAGGTAATGTCCTAGGTCCAAATTGGGCAAGTGATAGCTCATTTGAATCCTCCTGATGCAGCCCATCTTCCTCAAGTAAACACTTTGTTAATATTTTAGGATGTTTTATTGACAAAGCACTTTTTGGAATTGATTAAAATGCATAGAAGCTCACACATGGGAGTTAAGGAAATGCCAAAATAGCTATTGCAGCTACCCAAGCTAGTCATTGGGATACTATTCCTCTCATTTAGCTTGGTAAAGGTCAAATCAAGCCATACATGGGAATCCAAGGCCCAAATGTTACCTCTCCAAACCAAGTGGAGCCTCTTGTGGGTTAACTAATTATTTTAAAGCAAGAAATTATTTTCATGAAATGACTTAGTCTCCAACATGTGGATGAAAAGTCAAATAATATTATTAGAGAGAGAATCAAACTAGTCATTATCTAATTGTTACAAGAAATATTATATAAGGCTATATCCTCATCCCATTAGAGGTTGTTTTTGAATTATAAGATCATTCATGCTGCATTAATAAAATTATCTTCCAAATGCAAACCTTTGTGTGGATTGATTTTTCTATGCTTTCTATTCTTAGATTTATGTTGTAATTATGTTTCATAGAATGGATATAATTAATTTTGGATTAATGCAAGGCTACTCAGTTGATTAATTTAGGGACAAAAAGCCACATGGAGGGGGAGATCATAGCGTTATAATTCATCTCACCATTATTGGTATCAAGTGTTAACTGAAACCAAGTAGTGGACAAACCCTTATAATGGGTTCCTCCAGTGAGGGTTAGATTGACTTATGTGCCATATTTGACTTAGGGGTTTGAGACATCTCCATAATGTAGACCTTCCAGTAGGATCTGTTATCACTCAGATTTTTTCCTTAGAAGTTATCAAAGAAGGAATAGTCTGAGGTAACCACAAACCTAATCTTTTAGACTCGGGTTCTAGCCAACCTAAGTCCAAAGAGGGCTCTCTCTTTATAATTTAACTTTGTTTGAATAAGATTTTAGGCTAGTTCATGGTGTTCATGATTGTTTGTTTTGATTGGGTGGTGGAATTAAGGAAACAGATGGGTAGATCAAGTATTCAGGCCATTGGGCTATGGAGTCAATCAAGAAAGGCTTAACTGGATCTGATCTATCACTAAGGTAAGAGTCCACAGGGCAGGATAGCACAACAAAAGCAAATCTGCAAGTTTAAATGCGTGAAGTAGTCCTAACGAGGGCAAAGGGCAATGAAGAATCCTTAACCGGGATTAAGATGAAGAAAGGAAGGATGATCAGTAGCAAAGGGAAATGTAGAATCCTCTATTATGGATCAAAAGAGGGGGTAAACTATGGAAGTAAGGGAGAAATTAAGAATTCCCAAACCAAGGCAGTTTAGTGGAAAACATAAAGAAAGAAAACAGTTAAAACAGAGAGCACTTAAGCTAATTCTGATGATATCATTCCTTGATTTCTTTACAGGTTTAATAAGAAACACATATGAATATTCATAACATGAAAAGAATACAATATTTAAACACGAAAATATGATACTTATTTGTTCTGACTGTGCACGAGAATCCAGTAAAATGTCCTTAGCTTTATTTCATTTCTAGCAAAACCAATCCAGTCTTGAGTACAATAGCTCCTTGGCTCCAAAATAAAATGTCTACAGAAATGTATTTTAATCCACCCTAATTACTTCAATTTGTGAAGTATTTATACTAAAATTGATACAAAATATCTCATAACCATATGAGAATTATTCTAGGAAACAAAAAATATCTTCAACACAAAGATAGAGACAGATGGAGAACTGTCTTCTAGTTGTCCCTTTTATTATGACTGTGTTGGCTGTTGTAACTCGGATTTGGCTCTTTTAGTTGCTTTGTAGTTATGTGTTGGAATCACTTCCTATCTTCTGCCTACTAATACTCTTTACCTGTTCTGCTTTGATCCTATCTTACCTGTTTTACCTGGCAGCCATGTTTTACCATGTAGATTTACTGCAGTAACTTATAGTAAATCAGTCAAATTTGTCCACCATTCACTGCCAGGTAATTTCATCCTTATCATTTTCCTGTAAATCTCATCAGCTTCTGTGTACTTGGAAAAATTTGGTTTTCTTGTGAACAAGTGCTTGACTTCATGCTCTATATAGAACAAATTCTCAAGACCATCATATAACACCTTTCCAGTGGGCAAAGATTTCACCCCTGAAGTACTAGCTTGGCTTTTGGCCAGCTTGTTTAACATTTCATTGTAATCTTCCTGGGCGATCAGCTTGTCATTTATTACCACAGGAATGGGAAGTCCTTTTTCTCTTAAGATGCCATACTTTATCATAAAGCTGTCAATGTTTGCTTGGATGCTCTGACATCTTTTCTCCAAATTGGGCATTAGGTTACTTTTGGTGAGACCCTTTTTTATTTCTATGATTGTTGTTGTTCTGTCTTCTATTTCCAGTTCATCAAGATGATATCTATTTTTTCTGTTCAAAAATGTAATTAATTGATTGTCTTCTTCAGGTTTATTTCCTAATTCCTCCACTGTCTTGTGGATTGCTTCTGTGGCTGCTTTAACTAATTCAGTTTGTTAAAAAATAATCTGAATGGAAGGCCAAACCTCATTGATAGAATCAATGATGTTGGCCCAAAGGATTTCTTTCATGTCTCCCAATGGATTTTGTAATGTTAAGTCCTTTTCAAGGGCTTTTATCTTATCTACCATCCTTTAGTTCCTATGAGCTTCTTCTTTTTGTTGTATTTGTGCAAGTTTATAATTGGTCTCTAAACTTGACACTTGTTCTCTGAGTTTCTTAAGCTCAGTGGCCTGGATACTCATTTATTCCATGGCCTTGACCAATTTTGCAGTCTTTTCTGTTGGTTTCTCTGTGCTTGTTGATGTAGATGTACCTGCTGAAGTACCTATTACTGGTAACGTTGTAGCTAGTGGAAGTGTAAGTGCCAAGGCAGCTGCCAAAGTGGAGGGCACTACTATGGAAACTGTAGGTATTACAGTCTGAGGAGTGGTGGCCAACTCACTCTATTTGGATTGTATCAAATTATCCAATTCTTTGTCAGTTTCATTTAACTCTTCATTAAGTTTTAGGACCAATTCCATAAGCTCTTCCTCCTTTTAAGTTTCCATTACTTCAGCTATTTGAGGATGGTGAAGAGGAGGAATTTTGAGCCGCTTCTTTAGCGCAGATATGTCATCATTTTTCTTCTTGATAAGCTTCTCTGTAGCTTTCACATCCTTGGGACCATGTCCCAGCTCTATGACCAATTCCTCTAAGGACTTTATCCTGGTGTCTTTGGCTTGCGAAGAGGTCTTCTCCAACTGGAATTGTGCTGACATGTTATTCAGTGAATTCTAAAGTTTGTGGGCTACTATTGCCTTGCTGGTCAAGGTGGAATAGACCATTTCACCAGTTTGCTTATGTAACTCAATTTGGTCAATAGGATGGATATCCTTTGCCAATACTTCAAAATCTATTTTTAGGTAATCTGCGATTGATTTAGGTTGTTGTATGGTTGGCTTCAAAAAACTCATATGTGTTTTCCCTTCTTTTATGTCAAAGGCTGACATTAGCCTTGTTTGGTTTGTTGGAGTCATCTTTAGATAATGTGCATAACTTTGCACCTTTAGCCTTTCATTCCTTGCTTTGATTTCCTTGTATTTTTCCTTGACATCTAGGCTATGTCCAGTAGGAGCCCTGAAGGAGGATACTTCCACACTCTGTTGCCTTCCCAATATTTGAGTATTTGAGGTGAAAGGTTCTTGTGTCCCTCCTGAAGGAGTGGTATGCATGCTTTCTGTTTGGGCAACAGGTTTGCTGGAAGGAGTGGCCTCCTCTCGGTCTCTTTTGAGGTTCCTCTCCTCATTTAGAGGAGTCTGCAAAATCAGGGGATTTCTCATTATTTGTTCAGGTTGAGAAATTTCCTCTGAAATCTCAGGTTGTTCTGATTCTTCTTGCTGTTTTGAAAGCTATGGTTGCTCCAATGGCCCTGGTTGCCCTGATGGCCCTACTTCTGCCATCTGCCCAATGTGTCCCTGTGATTTTCTCTGAGATTGAGACTC
Source organism: Pinus taeda (assembly GCA_000404065.3). NCBI lineage: Eukaryota > Viridiplantae > Streptophyta > Pinopsida > Pinales > Pinaceae > Pinus > Pinus taeda. Next base: position 14,548 of record APFE030171512.1, read on the forward strand.
TTCTGGCACCTGTACAAACGAATCCTCATCAAGTCTTCTATCTAAATCAATCAAAACATTATTTACAACAGTCTTTGTGCTATCCTGGTCTATCAAAGTATTTTCCACCCATTCAAGATGATATGCATACTGCTCAATTTCAGGGATTCTATGACGGATGTAAGGAGATAATTTGTTCTTTTGTCTCCTATTACAAATGAAGTCTAAGGGATCATAATTCCATATAAAACTCTGTTTTAGTTTCAACCTTTGAAGGATTTCATCTGCTTCCTTTCCTGCTTCCCTACTGTTACAAATAAATGGGCTCAACTGATCTTTTATTATAAGTTGGGCTTTCTTCTTGGCTTTCACAAAATGCACCTCATCTGAATTGATCATTTGTCTATATTACTCCAGAGAAAACAATCTTATTGGGAGGTATATAAGTAGCTTGTAGGGAGCCAGTTCACATCCATAGATTCTGATTTCAGCGTGGTTTTGGTACAAGTACCAATCCCCCACTTTATACTGCTTAGACAACTGTAGGACCCTCCTGATGTCTGCACTGATTCTTGGGGGAGGGCTTCTTAGTAGCATAGTTGTCACAGGATACACAAAGAGATCTATGAAGTCGGTATAAGAATATTGAGAGTCAAACTGATGGATTAATGAAGTCTAGAAGATCACTGATCTGGGGTTGCCTTTGGTATCAAGATTTTGGAGGGCAATTGGAAATCTATCAGCTTGGTAATACAAGAATAAATGATACATAACTGAGGAATACTTAAACACTTTCATTTTCTAATCTCATGAATTGATCATGCATTTTGTCAGCAATAAACTTAGCATAGTCAAACATGATGGCTGGTGGTTGGCCAGGAGAGTAGATGGACATGAAGGATATTATGATTTCATCAACAAATTCACTTGTGGTGTAGCCTAGCACATTTGATATCATGTCTATGATGTATCGGCCAAGGTTGGAGAATATATTCCACAGATAAGGGGGAGAGTCCTTTGGTGTGTATTGTTCTTCTCTGATAAAGGTATGGAATAACTGAGCTAGTCTGATTGATGTGATGGTAGGGTATCTATTTAGCATATCTCCAATGGAAAGAGGAGTTAGGCTTTGGCTTGGTTGTAATTGTAACATTTCATTAATAGACTCAGCAGTGATAGTAAATAGAATAGACTAGTCAGGGGTTCTCACTGCCCTTTGGCTGGGATCATAGTTCGTGTGGCAATAATGTACAATCTCTGGGAAGATATGAACTCTGGGGAACTGGTACTTGGGTAAACGTGATTCCCAAAGTCCAATGGAGTCTGCTTGGTTCAAATACTGGTCTCTGTACTTGTAGAAAAGTTTCAAAGGGGATTTTGAGACAGAGGTATCTTTAATTTGGAAATCTATGTCTGTAAGTGGGAGATGGTCTAAATCTCTGTGAGGAGTCGTAATGGGCTTGATATTTAATGCAATTGGGGCATCCATCCTTGGTTCTTGTGGATTCAAGGACGGGGGTGAAGGGTTTCAAAGAAATTGGGATGAATTGGTATGTTTCATGGTGTTTGAGAGTCACCAGGGAACTTCTCTAAGTAAATTACTTAATATTTAAAGCAATTTAGTTCAGGCTTGGCGTGTAGCGAAGGTGATAAGCAGAATCCATCGCACCACTTTTTGGAATAAGTGTTTTTGGGGGGAGGCTGCTCGATGCCATTCATTGGGTGCCACGTAGCGGCGAGGTGAACAGTGAAACCACTCACATCGGGAGGGTAAAGATCAGCCTTCGGAGGCCGCCTGATATGAGTGTCGGCTGTTGGATCTGAAGGGGTCAGATCGCACGGTGGTTGGGGCGATGATCTGATCGGAGAGTTAATGGAGGGTCCTGACGAGGTTTAATGAGCGGAAAGTTTTAATTAACTGCAAATTAGGGAGGCTTAATGATGTCGGGGTTGATTTGATTGGTGGAACATGTTATTAATTAATCATTGATTGATTAATTAACCCTTTTTATTCAGTGGAGGGTTATGGTTCTTAATTAGTCGCTGATCAACTTAATTAATCCATTTAATTAGTTTTTTAATAAGGCTTATGTTTCAAACCTTGGGGGCGAGATATTTGTGATATGGGGTTTAATAAAATATACGGGGAAGGGTTTATTTTCGGGAGTTAATAACTATAATTAAGGTTAATATGAAATGAAAGCGGAAAAGTGATTTTTTCACTAAGTATAATGTGTTTGACATTTATTTACATATTCGCATTTACACATTATAATTTAGGCTAAATGCATTTTGTGGGTTTTTGTGGAAAAAGGGGTTTTCTATAGGGGTAATAACTTTCCTTAGGCAAATGATGATTTCACCTTAGGAAATGGGATTTTTTAGATGAAATGAATGAATTATGGAGGGGTGAATGTTGGTAAAGGGGTTTTAGTATTTAGACCCTATAAGTTACTAGGCCGAGGGTCCGGTCCCTCTAGAAGTAAGAGAAATGCTCTGAGCCCCTTTAACTTAAGGTTTTAGGTACTTGTGCCTTTACTTATGAGAAATTAGTGAGATTAAAGGTAAATTGAATGGGGAAATTAATCACTTGACTTTGCAATGTTCCATTGTAATCCATACTTTTAACAACTTGATGATGAAAGTAAATGATATAATTTTATCCAATCAATCACCATAACTCTGCAACCATCCAACTACTTACCCATCTACTCATCCTACCATTTTTTCTACTCTTTATTAGGGTGCACTTAAGCTGGAAAACCCTTATCAAAACATTTTTATTTTCTTTTACAATAGAAATCTATCTAAGTCTATCCTTATTACATCCAAGGGCTCAAATTAAATAGTTGAGCTCCTTTTATTAACTCTACCTATCTACTTATCTGCCAAGATTAAACATTTTGGTCAGATTTTATTCTCTATCTATAAATATGAAATTCAAAACATGGAATAACCAAGATTAAATTGTTTGCTTACCATGGAGTGTGGCATAAATAAAAAGTTGCACATGTTCATTATTATGCAGAAAAATAAATAGCAGTGGCATTTGGACTTGCACACTTTCATGGTCTTTTTCTTTCTTGGGGTTCATTTTTTCATATTTTTTGACCTTTTTTAATCTTTTTGTCCCTTGATTTTTATTTTGGGACATACCCTCTTTACATTTTTTTTTATTTTTTTTTTAATATGGAAACCATTTGCAAAAAGCAAATGTATGTACATATTACAGATTTGAGCTCAGCCATTCAAAAATTATGACACCTATTGGTATAGGAACATAACAGTGGCTCCACTTGGGGATGACATTTCCTGGTAAAATGTCAAGAACTTGTAGATCAATGGCCTTCTAAATTTCTATGACCTTACTATGCAACTTTTCCTTTTACTTTGTTGCTTTATTGATACTTATGGTAGTAAACTTTTGAAGCTTAGGGCCTTCTCTTCGGGCTTCAAGTCCAAAATTTACCATCCAATCCACACTAAACTTTGTGAAGGATATATTATGTACAAGTGATTAGTGAAATCAATGACTAGGATCTATAAGTGTTTAAGCATCCGACCATTGACTGGTCGTCCTTCTACTTATGCACCATCCAATTCTTTGATGAAATAAGCATTGTTACCTCTGAAAGCATAAATAATGTAAGGGCCTTTCCATAGGAAGTCAAACTTCCCGTGTTTACCTTTATCCTCCCTTCTTGAGTCCCATTTCAAAACTTTATTTCCTAGATAGAAATCTTCTGCCTTGGTTCTTTTGTCGAAAGCTTTCTTAATTCTTTCCTACACAATCTGGGATCTGATATACACCTCCTCCCTGGTTTGCTGCAAGTGAATTGTCTGATTGATCCTCCTTTGAATATCATTTGGCTCAACCTGTGCTTCTTGGAGTAATTTCATTATTGGGGTTCCCAAAGAAGATGGGAAGACAACCTCCATTCCATAGACCAGTTGGTAAGGACTGGTGCCGATGGATTTCTTTGTGGTCTACCTATCTGCCCACAAGGCATTTACTAGTTTCTTATTCCAGGTTTTCTTGTTATCTTCCAACAGTTTTTTTATGATATTCATTAAGCTCTTATTGGAAGACTCTGCAAGTCCATTTCCTTGGGGATAGTAGGTTGTGGAGTGACCAAGGGTTATGTGATATTTGTTGCAGAAATCAATCATCCTTTTTTATTTAAAGGCTCCTGCATTATCTGTGATGATTTTGGTGGGGCAACCGAATCCGGATAGAATGTTGACCTCAAGGAAACTTATTATGATAGTATCAGTGGCTTGTCTTGAGGGTATGACTTCTATCCGCTTGGTAAAATAATCTGTGGCAGTTAAAATCCATCTATGTTGGGCAGAGGAAGGGGGATGAATTTCACCAATGAAGTCAAGACCCCACTGTTGAAATGGTGTTTCAGTAGATATAGGTTTCAAAGGTAATGATAGTAGTTTCCTTTTTCCTTCAAAAATATGACATTTGTGGCATGAGGTTACAAACTTCTTTACATTAGAAAACAGAGTGGGCCAATAAAAACCAGCCCTTAAAATCTTATCAGCTGTTGTCTTCACTTAAAGATGTCCCCCACAGTCACCTGCATGAAACTCTTGAAATATTTTGTCAGATTCTTCCTTTAACAAACAATTTAAAAGGATGCCTTCATGATTTTTCCAAAATAAAGCATTGTCAATTATGAAAAACTTTAAATATTTCGTTTTTAAGAACCTACTTTTAGTCTTGGATAACTCTGGAGGAGCTTGAAGATTTTGTAGAACGTATATTATGTAAGCATACCATGGTGAATCTGTAAAGGTTTGGTTGATCTGTGGAGTCGCCATCTCCTCTTCGTTATCCAATTCTACAATGAAGTTTATGTCTAGGGCCTGGTAGTTTGATTCAACCATGAGCTTGGCTAAACCTTGGCCTTTGATCAATTTTGTAGGTTTAGTTTCTAAATCATACTCTAATATTGTAGCTATCCACTTCCCACTCTTTCCATCACGTCCATCCTGTGTTAGAATTTCCTTGACTACAACATTGGGAACATAAGCCATTAGATGAGAGTACAAGATATAAACTCAGAAATATTTAATGGCTTTAACCAAAGAAAAAGCCTGCTTTTCCATTATATTATACTTTAAAGGTGCATCTCTCAGGGCTTTACTGAAGAAGGCTATTGGTTGTTTGAAACCCTAATCATTTTTCTGCAGTAGGACTGCAACGATTGTGTGTTCTGAAGCAAAAGAAAATATGATGAACTCCCTATCAAACATTGGACTGATGAGAACTGGTGTTTGTGTTAAGGCTAACTTTATATCTTCAAATGAATTTTTAGCCTCTAGAGTCCATTTAATAGTCGAATATTTCTTTAACATGTTGTTTAGTAGTCTAATTAACTCAGCTAAATTAGAGTTAAATCTCCTCAAAAAGTTTATTTTGCCTAAAAATGCTTGAATTTCTTTGATGTTCTTGGGAAGGGTATCTGCAAAATGGTTTCAATTCTTGTTGGGTCAATCCAAATACCATCTTTGAACATAATGTGGCCTAGCAATTTTCCTTCTTCCAACCCAAACAAAGACTTTTTAGGATTCAGAGATATCCCATACTTACTACACTTAGTAAAGACCTGCCTAAGGTGATCCAGGTGTTGCTAATCTGATTTAGAGAATACCATGATATCATCTAGGTAGATTACCAGGAAGTCATGGATTTCCTTAGCAAAGGCTATGTCCATTGCTCTTTGAAAGGTAGCTCTTGCATTCTTTAACCCAAACGACATTTTCACACACATGAAAGTGCCCCATGGTGTAGTGAATGCAGTTTTTGCTTGATTATCTGGGTGGACTAGGATTTGGTTATAACCAGAGAACCCATCTAGCCGTGAGATTCTGGTGGAACCTACTAGCCTCTGTAATATGTGATCCATTTTAGGAAGAGGATAGTTATCCTTAAGTGAAACTTTATTTAAATTCCTAAGGTCAACACATAGTCTAATTTCGCCAGTTTTCTTTCTAGTAGGTACCAAATTAGAAACCCAATCTGAGAATCTAATTGGTGCAATAATATTGGCTTCATACATTTTTTTGATCTCTTTTTCAATAGAAGGTAGTAGAATAGGGTTGATCCTTCTAAGTTTTTGTCTAAAAGGCTTTTGGTTTTCTTTTAATGGAATGGTGTGTTGTATTATGCTGGTATCATAGGATTTCAAGTCCTCATAATTCCAAGCAAAAACATCTTGGAATTCCTTTAGCAATCCATATATTTCACTTTTTCATTGGGAGGTAATGTTTTTGAAAGTTTTATCAGTTTGGGATCCTCTTCAGAACCTATGTTACATTCCTCAATGTCTGATTTCAAGGGTTCAATTTTAGGCTTTTTAGGAATATCATTTGAATCAAATAAGTCTTCCAAAGGAGTTAATTCTTTGGGTAAAAAATTATCTTTAAGATTAATGACTTCAGATTCTTCATCAATTTCCATTTGTTTTAGATTTCGAATATCTGATTTTGTAAACTTTGTGGGATGAAATCTGTCATCATCTTCTACTTTGTTAATTCCTACTTCATCAGTGTAATTAAAATCTAATGCTATGCCTGTGTCTATGTTGCTATTTACAAATTCCTCATCTAAAGTCAAAAAATTGTTAATTTGTTGATCATTCTCAAATACTTGCCAGTTCTTCAAGTTGTCAGGAATGACGGGTCTATGCCTAACCTCAGCGGTGTATTGATGGTTGGGCTGAAATGGCAACTTGCAAGTACTAGAAAACATGGCTAAACTGTGAGCTTGCATATTGTGTTTTCTTGGAATAACAACAAGCTTGGTCTCTAAAAAAGTATTAAGAATTTCTACAACTGTACCTCTATAAAATCCTAACCTAGGATCCCTAGTATATAAACAGCATTAATTTGTTTGACTACCAACTCAGAATCTCCCATAATAGAGACTCTTATGGCTCCTAGCCTTTTGACTAGTTTCAGACCTAACAGAAGTGCTTCATATTTGGCCATGTTGTTTGTACATTTAAAGTTCAATCTATAGGCATGACCTTTTGCATGATTGTTTTCTAAGTTGTAAATCCATACATCTGCTCCTGCACCTAGTTTGTTGACTGACCCATCAAATTCAAGATGCCAAAGAATTTCATGCTCATAATTTTCACTATCTGGGGGAATGAAATCTTTCTTGACTAAGGTATCTAGGTCATATTTATTATCCGAAACCTCATGAATTTGGGCATTTTGATTTTCTTTTAATACTTCAATTTCTTTTGGTTCTGTTGTAGTGCTGTCTGAAGTATCTTCTTGATTAGTTTCAGCATTGTAAAGTATGAAAGAATCAATATCATAATGTACTGAATATATAGGAAAGTTTTGAGGCCTCTCCTATGTACTCACCACATACTTCATCAGAGTCTCTCTATACAGTTTCTTAGGATGTCCAAAGATTGATATGGTAGCATATGACATGTCAAGTTGTAGAGATCCCTAGAGTTTGGCACCCTAAGATCTAGACAACAACATACCATACTTAGGTGGTATATCAGCAACAACTATGTCCATAAGTATGGTCTTAGCAGGGTACTGAACTAGGGAAAAACACAAATCTTTTATAAGCCCTAAGCACTTAACTTGGCTTGAATCAAAGGAAAACAAATCCTTGTAAGGCCTAGTGATATCCAAGTTTAGTTTTTCCATTACAGACTTAGGCATAAGATTGTGTGAAGCCCCAGAGTCAAGCATGGAATTATGCAGGATTTTATTATGGATGTTAAGGCTAATATAGAAAGGTGGTATCCCTCCTTCAACTGGTTTTCCATTAACATCAGGTCCGAAAATTAACTCAGGTTTATCATCAAATAGATTCACAGAGTCTTCATTCTCAACAAAGTTTAGAGATTTACTTATTTGAGGTTTGTACGTTTCATGTTTAACCAATTCTGTCAGAGGCATTGAGATTTTGAGTTTGGCTACCTTTGCTCCCAAATTGAAAGGCAGAGGGGTTTTTATTTGTTTGAACACTTGAAATCTTAGCACCAAGGTTCTCAGTAGTCTGTTCTTCTTTTTCATTGTTTGGAGTGTTTTTCATTGGATTTTCTAATATAATTTATGGAGGTTATTCCACTATTCCCTTAAGGGGGACCGAAGTGGAAGGTTGCTCATTAGAAGGTTGGTTATCGGTTACATCTTCAATGGTGGGACTAGGAGGGTTTTGATGTGGTCTAGAAAGGATTTGTAGGGTTTTTGTAACTTGAGGATTCTGATTCGCAGCTTTTACTTTCTTAGGCTGATTAGGAACTGCTTTCTTGTTCTGATGTGGAACACCAGTGTTCTTATTGCTTCTCAAATTGTATTGTTTATGCACTTCAAAAATATCAGAGTCATACCCTTGCTTATAGTTGAAAGATTCTCCAGTTTGATTCTGTAAATATTGAAGCATGTATAATTCTTGATCATCCTGAGTTAGAAAAATAGTTTCTTCATCATCTAACCCCGTTAGGTTGATTTGGGTGTCTATCTCAGGGTCTTCTTGGTGAGAAGTTTCATCATAATTTTCTTGGGAAGGTGGTCTAATGTTCTGATTAGGCTCATTTTTACCAGTGTTTTGGTTCTAGTTCTTCCTAGAGTTTAAATTCCTTACTAGATTAGCCTGTTGGTTATCCCAGTGAGGTTTCCTTTCAATGACTTCTATCCTATCCATCAACCTTTCCATTCCCTTAGCTAAAGCATCCATTTTTTTTTATCAAAGGGTGAAGTTTCATCTTTCAGAGGTGTTCTTCTCTCATTTCTAACCCTAGCCCTTTTGGATAACATATTAGCTTCTACACTAACTGCTACACTTTGCATATCTTCAAGTGTAGGGGGGTTCCTTTCTCTAAGTTGAAAAGCCATTACTGTGTCAAATTCGTCTGGAAACTTAATCAGGGCTAAGCCAGGTGGAGGCTTAAGGTCGAGTGGGATTGCATTATATACATTGTTAAACCTATTACAGTAGTCCTGAACAGTTTTGTTTGGTCCCCTTTTAAGGTTTTCATATTCATAAAGAATTTGAAGGGGGTTCTTTTTCTTCTCCCACATATTTAAAAATTGTTGGTAAAGAACTTCTAAACTATCTATACTCTGAGGAGGTAAAGATCTAAACCATGTTCTCACTTCTCCAGCTAGATTTTGGACAAAGATTCTCATTTGAACATCTCCTATGTCAATCTCATGCAGTTGAAAATAATCTGTCATTTTATTTGTGTGCTACTGTGCTGTGTAAGTTCCAGTGCCATCAAATAAGGTAATTTTACTCTGATAATACGTTGGTAAGGCACTTTGAGGAGCAGGCATCATAAGGGGGGCATATATGAGTGCCATAGCTATAATTTGGACAGGATTGAGAACAGGAGTTGGGGTAACAGGAGGATTTGGGACAATAAGGGGAGTTGGGGTAACATGGGTAATGGGTATTTGTGGGGTAGTGATGGGCTGATGGGGGAGTGAAGGTATGAATGGAGATGAGGGATGATCTTCAAAGGTGTGGGGAATCGATGGTGAGCTAAAAGACGTTGAAGTTGTTTCAGAAAGTTCAAGAATTCTATTAGTGGTAAGGGATGATTGAGGGGAGTTCAGGAGGTACTGATCAATTGACAAGTTGGCTCGTTGGACTTCAAGTTTTCTTGTGAATTCTATATCTAGGACTGTGTCCACAAGTTCACTCTCAAAGTTGGTTCTAAGCATGGAAAGGTCAGAATACTCATCAAAAGGGATGTCTTCGATGAATAACCACTTAGTAGGGCATGAATTGATCTAAAAATAGGTCTAGGGCTTACTGAAATTTTGTCTTTTGATTATTCTTGGAATAAAGTTAGGATTGTCAAATACAGGGGGAGGATTTGGATCAAGGTTGGCCCTCGTATAGTGAGTTCTCCCTGAAGTTAGATTTTGAGATTATTATGATTATTTTGCTTTTTATGAACTTTTTAAAATAACTTCTAATAACCCTTTAAGAGGCTTAAAAATAAAAATTCGAATTTCTCAAAGGTTTATTAAGACTAAGGGTTTTGAGTTTCCCAGTATGGTTGCCACTATGTTATCATTCAAATTTTTTCCTTAGAAGTTATCAAAGAAGGAATAGTCTGAGGTAACTACAAACCTAATCTTTTAGACTCGGATTCTAGCCAACCTAAGTCCAGAGAGGGCTCTCTCTTTATAATTTAACTTTGTTTGAATAAGATTTTAGGCTAGTTCTTAGTGTTCATGATTGTTTGTTTTGATTGGGTGGTGGAATTAACGAAACAGATGGGCAGAGCAAGTATTCAGGCCATTGGGCTATGGAGTCAATCAAGAAAGGCTTAACTGGATCTGATATATCACTAAGGTAAGAGTCCACAGGGCAGGATAGCACAACAAAAGCAAATCTACAGGTTTAAATGGGTGAAGTAGTCCTAACCAGGGCAAAGGGCAATGAAGAATCCTTAACCAGAATTAAGATGAAGAAAAGAAGGATGATCAGTAGCAAAGGGCAATGAAGAATCCTCTACTATGGATCAAAAGGGGGGATAAACTACAGAAGTAAGGGAGCAATTAATAATTCCGAGACCAAGGCAGTTTAGTAGAAAACATAAATAAATCAAACAGTTAAATCAAAGAGCACTTAAGCTAATTCTGATGATATCATTCGTTGTTTGCTTTACAGGTTTAATAGGAAATGCATATGAATATTCATAACATGAAAAGAATACAATATTCAAACACGAAAAGATGATACTTATGTGTTCCAACTGTGCACGAGAATCTAGTGAAATGTCCTTAGCTTTATTTCATTTCTAGCAAAACCAGTCCAATTTTGAGTACTATAGCTCCTTGGATCCAAAATAAAATGTCTATAGAAATGTATTTTAATCCACCCTAATTTCTTCAATTTGTGAAGTATTTATACAAAAATTGATACAAAATATCTCACAACCATATGAGAATTATTCTAGGAAACAAAAAATATCTTCAACACAAAGATAGAGACAGATGGAGAACTGTCTTCTAGCTGTCCCTTTTATTGTGACTGTGTTGGCTGTTGTAACTCGGATTTGGCTCTTTTAGTTGCTTTGTAGTTATGTGTTGGAATAACTTCCTATATTCTACCTACTAATACTCTTTACCCGTTCTGCTTTGATCCTGTCTTACCTGTTTTACCCGGCAGCCATGTTTTACCATGTAGATTTACTGCAGTAACTTATAGTAAATCAGTCAAATTTGTCCACCATTCATTATCAGGTAATTTCATCCTTATCATTTTCCTGTAAATCTCATCAGCTTCTGTGTACTTGGAAAAATTTGGTTTTCTTGTGAACAAGTGCTTGACTTCATGCTCTATATAGAACAAATTCTCAAGACCATCATATAACACCTTTCCAGTGGGCAAAGATTTCACCCTTGAAGTACTAGCATGGCTTTTGGCCAGCTTGTTTAACCTTTCATTGTAATCTTCCTGGGTCTTCAGCTTGTCATTTATTACCACAAGATTGGGAAGTCCTTTTCCACTTGAAATGCCATCCTTTAGCATAAAGCTGTCAATGTCTGCTTGGATGCTCTGACATCTTTTCTCCAGATTGAGCATTAGGTTCCTTTTGGTGATAACCTTTTTGATTTCCATGATTGTTGTTGTTCTGTCTTCTATTTTCAATTCATCAAGCTGATATCTATTTTTGTTGTTCAAAAATGTAATTAATTGACTGGTTTCTTCAGGTTTATTTACCAATTCCTCCACTATCTTTTGGATTGCTTCTATGGCTACTTTAACTAATTCAGTTTGTTCAAAAATAATCTGAATGGAAGGCCAAACCTCATTGATAGAATCAATGATGTTGGCCCAAAGGATTTCTTTCATGTCTCCCAATGGCTCTTGTAATGTTAAGTTCTTTTCAAGGGCTTTTATCCTGTCTGCCATCATTTGGTTCCTCTGAGCTTCTTCTTTCTGTTGTATTTGTGCAAGTTTACAATTAGTCTCTAAACTTAACCCTTGTTCTCTAAGTTTCTTAAGCTCAGTGGCTTGGATAATCATTGCTTCCATGGCCTTGACTAATTCTGCAGTCTTTTCTATTGGTTGCTCTGTGCTTGTTGATGTAGATGTACTTGTTGAAGTACCTGTTACTGGTAACACTGTAGCTGGTGGAAGTGTAGGTGCCAAGGCAACTGCCAAAGTGGAGGGCACTATTGTGGAAACTGTAGGTATTACAGTCTGAGGAGTGGTGGTCAACTCACTCTGTTTGGACTATATCAAATTATCCAATTCTTTCTCAGTTTCCTTTAATTATTCATTAAGTTTTAGGACCAAGTCCATAAGCTCTTCCTCCTTTTTAGTTTCCATTACTTCTATTGTCTGAGGATGGTGAAGAGGAGGAATTTTGAGCTGCTTCTTCAGTGCAACTATGTCATTGTTTTTCTTCTTGATAAGATTCTCTACAACTTTCACATCCTTGGGATCATGTCCCACCTCTATGACCAAGTCCTCTAAGGAATTTATCCTGGTGTGTTTTGCTTGCGAAGAGGCCTTCTCCAACTGGAATTGTGTTGACATGTTATTCAATGAATTCTAAAGTTGGTGGGTTGCTATTGCCTTGCTAGTCAAGGTGGAATAGACCATTTCACCAGTTTGCTTATGTAACTCAATTTTGTCAATAGGATGGATATCCTTTGCCAATACTTCAAAATCTATTTTTAGGTAATTTTCCATTGATTTAGGTTATTGTATGGTTGGCTTCAAAAAACTCATCTGCATTTTCCCTTCTTTTATGTCAAAGGCTGACATTAGCCTTGTTTGGTTTGTTGGAGCCATATTCAAATAATGTGCATAGCTTTGCACCTTTGGCCTTTCATTCCTTACTTTGATTTCCTTGTATTTTTCCTTGACATCTAAGCTTTGTCCAGTAGGAGCCCTGAAGGAGGATACTTCCACACTCTGTTGCCTTTCCAACATTTGAGCATGTGATGTGGAAGGTTCTTGTGTCCCTCCTGAAGGAGTGGTATGCATGCTTTCTGTCCTTCCTACTCCTGAAGATCCTGCTATTTCCTTAGTGTATTCTTGCTCTGCAAATGGATTCAACTTTTGCCTCTTAGCGTAGGTTTGGGCAACAAGTCTGCTGGAAGGAGTGGCCTCCTCTCGGTCTCTTTTGAGGTTCCTCTCCTCATTTAGAGGAGTCTACAAAATCGGAGGATTTCTCATGATTTGTTCAGTTTGAGAAAGTTCCTCTGAAATCTCAGGTTGTTCTGATTCTTCTTGTTGTTCTGAAAGCTCTAGTTGCTCTGATGGCCCTGGTTGCCTTGATGGCCCTGCTTCTGCTGTCTACCCAATGTGTCCCTGTGATTGTCTCTGAGATTGAGACTCTTCTGGCACCTATACAAACGAATCCTCATCAAGTATTCTATCTAAATCAATCAAAACATTATTTACAACAGTCTTTGTGCTATCCCGGTCTATCAAAGTATTTTCCACCCATTCAAGCTGATTTGCATACTGCTCAATTTCATGGATTGTATGATGGATGTAAGGAGATAATTTATTCTTTTGTCTCCTATTACAAATGAAGTCTAAGGGATCATAATTCCATATAAAA
>APFE030171512.1:28122-62064 GCA_000404065.3 Pinus taeda
TTTATGTTAACGAATTAGGAATTTTTGGTAAAATGGCTACAGGAAGTTCCAACATCCTGTAATTGGTTCATTGTTTGACATGTGGCATGACAACTAGGCTAGAGCGAAGGGTAGGGATGAAAAGTAGAATGTCCAAGCATGGAAGAATACCTATCCTACAGCATAATCGACCCTCCTACATGCACGGTCAACGAAGGTCAAAGTATAGCATGTTGGCGACAAAGACAGCAACAACAAAGCATTCTAAATTGATTTAGTTTGTTCCTTTTTGAAATCAATTTAGGATAGAAACATTTTAAAAATCACGACATGACAAAAGCGGCAACAACCACATCATGAATGTACATTCATTTTCGAAATGTAAGGGTTGTAAAAACATATGTAAACACAGTTCTGAGTAGTCAGTAGTTGGTTATCGTTGTATCGTTTGAAAACAGAGTTTGAACTTAATATTAAAGACATAGTTGCAGTCACGATCTTTTCCTTGTTGCGTTGATTTGATAATCGGTTGATCACAGTCCAGTATACCTCTGGAACGCGGACGAGCCTTGCGTTAACTTGGTATACTGTCATTTCCTTTTCATTCGCAACTTAGGGTATTAAATGATATGCACAGTAATTAGAATTGGTTGTTGATTTCAATAGAATGCGTATGGTTTATGTTTATGATAGTGCTTGAACAGGTTATCACTGAGATCGTGAATCGTATCTTGTAAGGGATTCGATCCTTTGTTGTCTTTTAAAGCAATGTCATGAACTCTGTTATCATTTCAAGGTATGCTTATGATTTCTGTATGTTTTTATCTTGCATGAATATTAGTGAATGCTGAGTATTTGCTGAACAAGGGTTTTATGCATAATGTCTCTGTAAGGAGATTGAAATCTTGGTTTGTAGTGATACACAGTGTTTTAATCTGGTAAATGAATTGAATGACAGTGTTGTAATTAGGTAGATTAACTGAGTGACCTAAGTGCTTGGGTGATAGGTAACATACCTCAATCTTCCGTAAAGAAGTCATGTGACCTACCATCATAACCACTTAGCTAATAATCCTTTATGTCTATATACTTTAGACGCATGCCTCTAAGTCTACGCATCCTGGTCGATAATAAATATAGCCTAGTCTAGCACCCTAGACAGGACACTACATACATGATACAAGGTTGATAGGTCATCATTCTAATCCAAAATATAGCCTCCAAAAATACCACACATGTGGGTATAAAGGCCTAAAATAGGTGACATTATCCTCACAAGACATTTCTCTCCCTCAAAAGGTGCAATGAATGATCCAAGGGGCATGTCTCCTTATCAAATATCCTATCTCATCATCAAAAGTACTATATCAAGCCTATCATTATCCTCCTCAAGCCCGCGTCATGCAAGGATGTGCCACATCATCATCAATGAGCAATTCCCTAGCTCCAATGTCCAGTGCCCAATCTGCTAGAGTTGGAGGAGCGTCTCAGGGTGCATGCCAAATCATCATCAAGCTCTATGCCCATCAACTAGTGTGCAATGCGCAAGGCACAATGGAAGGCCCTCGAAAGGGTATCTCATTAATGTCTAGGATATATGAATGAAACATCATGAATGTCCTCCCAAGGACTATAGACAATCATCAAATTAAAGCCCCATAGAATTAAGTAACATCTTCTAGCATGGACTCAAGAGTCTTTGAAGCATAAAAAGTGGACCTTAATTTAATGTTAAATCCATATGTGTATATCACACAAAGTATCATCTTCAAACTTCACACTAGCTTATGACCTTATATTAGTTGTCAAATTTAAATATGGAAGGATCATCAAATGCCCCTATCACATGCTTCCAACCCTAGGGGGAGGAATAGTTCCTAGGTTGGTCCTTAAACCAATGAGTGTGAGTGAAAACGATATGGTTTGGGGTGTACTTGATGAGAGGTGTCATACTCTTATACATGGGTTATGCAAGACCATCGTCCATGAACATCTTGAGTTACCCTTTCCTTGGCAATAATTTTTCCACCCTTTACTTAGCCTTTTTCTTTGCTTTGATTTGGCTTGCTTGACAAGCTTTCATTTCATTTCAATCCCCTTTTAGTATGGGAAAATTATAATTCATATGGGTTGGGATGTTTCTTTAATTACCTTTTACTTTGATGCATGTGATATGCATGGGGCTAGAGTGATGACCTCACATGAGGGGGTAGAGCTAAAGTTACCTATCTTTTAATCATTAGTCACTCCTTATGATTTTTTTACATCTTAACACTTGAAATAAATTTTATCATTCCTTTTTTGAGGTTGTATCAACCTCCAAGCAATATCCAAGCCACTCTTCTCATAGGATGAGAAAAATAGGAAAATAGTATAAGTGACTAACAATGACTACACAAAAGAAAGGAAAAAAATAAAGGATAAATGTATAATGCTAAGTATGGAGGGATGTGGACATGCTACATCAATTAAGGCCTCCTATTTGTGCCTCTCCTAAATAGTGAAAGAAAATCCCCAAGGAGTTTTCACTTTGCTAGAAGGAAGAGATGATCACCAAGGTGAAATGAGGTAACAAGTATAAATTTCGATCATCATGATCCATTATCTGATTTCAACTTATGAGCCCTACTTAAATGTAAAAAAAATTGAATATAGACACTTCATATGAAATAATGGCTATTGTACCTCACGGTCATTGGCCTACCTTCATCTAGTGAGTGATCTAATCAAGCATATGGGTTGACTAATGAGTGGGAAAGAGGTATTTGAGAAGCTGCTACTTGAGGATAATATGAA
Source organism: Pinus taeda (assembly GCA_000404065.3). Taxonomy (NCBI): domain Eukaryota; kingdom Viridiplantae; phylum Streptophyta; class Pinopsida; order Pinales; family Pinaceae; genus Pinus; species Pinus taeda. Next base: position 30,898 of record APFE030171512.1, read on the forward strand.
GCCGCTAGCTAGAAATTTGCATTCTAGGAGAAAAAAATTCTCCTAGGGTTACCCCTGTATATACATGGGTAAAATAGACCATAATGAGTAGAGAAGTTTCAACGACACATTCCTTGAGAGGAGTGAACTTTCATACTTTACAACAACTTATTAGTGGTCAATGTGTAAGTGCGAGTAAAGTGGCTTCATAAGTTAAGAAACCAAGAATGCTAGTTGCTTCTAACTTCCAAGCTTAACATCATCGTGATGTGGTACTTGACTTGATTTAGATGCCTATATATTAAATTCATAATGCCAAGGTCTATTTCTCATATTTTATATTAATTTATCCCCTTAATAATAAGAATAATTTTAATTTTAATTGTTTTACAAATATACAAGTGATAACCCTAGAGTGACCAATAGTGGTGGCAATGCTCGATTCATATTAGAACCACTAATAATATTATAGTTATTGTTAATATTTTTTCTCTAGGTTCATATAAAATATTATAATCAAGCAACAAATTATTTGTATTTTATCTGGTTATTTACGTACTTTTTTTAAGTGTATAAGCATCTATTTTGAAATTATGGGTAAACATAATTAGATTATACTTGCATTATTAGAATAATTGTTAATAATATACTTAGAATTGACGCTAACACTTTTTACTTTAGGTGGTTGTGAGTTGTTGCTAAAGGGTACATTCAAACTCAATGCAAGTGGTTTTTATATAGATAGTTGCAAATTGACATCATCAAGGAATTACACAAAATCTAATATTTAGAACTACTAATTAGTTCTAATTTTAATATTCTTATAGATGTATTTATTTTTAATTACAAGATTTGGTTGATAAGAAACTTACATATGAAATCAATGCAACATCACTCAAGCTCATTTTTTTACCCTTTGACTTTCTTGTATACAAGAAAATTTAAAAAAAAGTGAGAAAAGACTTAGAAATCATAATTACCTCATGAATTTTATGCTTAAAAAACTATTTAAAACACACACACACACACACACACATAACCTAAATTCCCAACCATAAAATATGGCAATGTTGTAGTAATACCACTCATTACCATTGGGGAAAAGAATACCACTCATTATGTAAGAAAAAATGAGCAATAAACCATGATTTATAATGTGAGTTGTGTTTATTGTTATGATGAAAATAACACTACTATTTAAGACTCAAGACATCGGCCTAGGAATTAGTCTTAAACCTAGGTCTCTTACAACTCATAATTTAGGCCTAAGACTTATGCTTAGAATTATGTGGAAGACTTCCACATAGACTTAGAACTCAAACTTAGTATTAGGACTAGAAATTAGATTTACACATGGACTTAGGATTAGGACTAATAATTATACTTAGATTTGAACTTAAAAGTAGCACTATAACTTATACTTGAACCTAGAAATGGGACTAGAACTTTGGTTAAGGACTAGGAATTGAACATAGAACTAGAGTTAAACATAAGAGTTACACCTTAACTTTTTTAATTCTTGATAGTAAAAATCATTTTAACTTCTTTTGTGACCATATTTTCAAAGGTTAATTTGACCTTCAAAAAAACTTTACAAAATGGCCATCCAATAGGTCAAAAATTCTTAAATATGAGGAAAAAATGTCAAAAATAAGAGTAGAATGAACGAAAAACTCTATATTTCTTGGCAATCTAGAAGAAAAGGCCCTAAATATCAAAAACTTCATTTCAAAAGTGGCTTGAAACTATGAATGCATTTTATAAAACAAATGGACCATGACAAGGTTATTTTTCTTGGATTCATCAAGGTAGGGTTCAATTTTTAGTTCTTTATTGTTGCTATGAGAGAAACCATTACAATAAAATAGATGTGATATTTAGATAATATTTGTTTCACTAGACACATAGTTAATTTTACTAGTGTAAGTACTTGTTTGGGATTACTTGAAGGGCCTAATCGAGCTCATGAGAATCACATGCATGAGAGAAACACGCGTAGAGAGTATATATTATTCTTTTGGAGTCAATGTTACAAAGAAATTAATTTTCAAAATAAAAATTGAGTCCATCATGCTAATTCTGAGATATGATGTATTTTTTTTAATGTACGATTAGGGGAAAAAAGCACATTACATACCATAACTAGATACTTTTGATTTAGGGTAAGAGTCACATGGCATGCCTAGATAATCAAATTTGTGCCATGTTGATTCTCTCATGCATACATGACACCCTATTATTAATCATGCGCCATGTCACATCTTTTTTTCTCGTCTCAACTCATTATGGATATTGCAGTAGACAACATTGCAATACGTCTCACTATTTATAATAGATTCACAAATCTTGCATTAATACAAGAAAAAAATTAGGATAATGTGATTGAGTAATGTCAAGGATCCATGTTGATGCCCAATATGGGAATATCCATTAATGATTGCATTTCATGACTACGATTTTTGATAAGATATAATGTAAATAATGTTGATTTTGATGTTGAAATATTGTAATTGGTTCCTAGCATTGCACATTCCTTTGACAAGTTAAGGAACCTCACTGAATCACCATGGAATGAATATTTTCTACAGTTCATCCCCAAAAAGTGTTGACTTTTATCCCAACCATTAGTCATTGCATTCCATGTCTAAAATGTCAATACCCACAACTACATTATAATCAAATCCAATTCTTATTGTGTAACCGTGGATCTGCTTATCACGTTCCAGAGGCAATAAATTTGTACATGTAGGTAAAATACTAACTATAATGATTGAATTGGGTTCTATGCCCAAGACTTGTACTATGTTGAACATTGTTAAGGCTTCACGGGGACCCAACATCTCATTTAGGTAATGGACGCATTCCATGTCCTGACATCATTATATCTAAATTCATTTCCTTATTGCATAAACATGAATATTCTTACCTTGTTCCAAAGCTAATAAATGCACACACACAAAAATAACTCTAACCTTAGTGCTTGAGTCAAGATTTTTCCTAGGACATTCATTGAAGAATGTCAAAACTACCACTCATATATAGAAATATAAATCTCCCTTTGGATATTAACAACTTTCATAGATTTGACAATAAACTTAAGTGGCCATGAAATGTTTCTCTATTTCAATCATAGACCATTGTTTAATAATCAAATTTATATATCTACCAAATAAACCTTTATTGCAACAAATAAAATTTCCTTCCTTCCAGTTAATGGATTCCTTCTAATTATAAATCTTAATACATTTTCTTTGATGAATAATGTAACAATTTCTAATTAATAAATTCCTTCCTTTTTTGTGTCCATTTCTTTTCTTCATTAACTAGTAAGCATAACATCAATATTCCTTCATGAACATTTTTAGGAAGAAATATCTCCAATGCTTAGAGTTTTATTCATGGTCTACAACAACTTTTGGAAACTATTAAAATAGCCAACATAATGATTTTTGTTTGTTTGTCAAATGTAGGAGTTACCAACAATGATTACATTCCACAACCCAACTCCTTGTTTACACATTATTTTATATAATTTTTGTGAATGCTTACATCACCACATGTGGAACACATGTCTACAAATGCAATGCCATGACAACATCATATTCAAATGCATTTATTGTTGGATGGCCATGGATATTCTTACCTTGTTTAAAGCCAATAAATCTGCACATGTAGTTAGAACATTAACTAGGAGGATTGAGTTGGGATTTATACCCATGAATTGCTTTGAGTTAAAAAATTCCAAAGCTTAATAGGGACGGTCGATTAAGGAATAACCAATAATGACCGAATTACATGACTATGAATTTTGTTCATATAGTGTGTAAATAATCTCGATTATGGTGTTGAAATCTTTCATTTCGTTCCAAGCAAGTATCTGTTATTGACAAGCTGAGAAACCTCTTCAAGTCACCATTCATTAAGTGATTGCTACATTTCATTCCTAATAAGGGTTTACTTGATCCCAACTAGAAAAGTTTGTATTCCATTTATACAAGGCAAATATTCAAAATAATATTACATTCAAATCCATTTCTCATTGCATAACCATGGATCTACAAACATTTTTTATGAGCCAATAAATATGCACATGTAGGTAAAACACTAACCGTGATGAACATAAATATTAACATAATGAAAACTATGACCTCAAATTGAGAAATCTAGTTGTAAAATCGCATATTTTTTCATCAAAAACCTCAAAGTCAAGTCCATAATTGAAACATGGTGTTACAATATTACTCTTTTTATTTTAAGGTTTAAATTACAATTTTTTTGTAACCATCACCTTAAAAATTATGTAATTCTGCTAAAAAAGTCCTCAACCAATCCTCAAATTGAAAGCCGATGTTAGTAGTAACATTTTTATTTTAATATTTTATTTTTTTAGGGCTAAATTAGATTTTTTTAGAAACCATGCCCTTAATAATCGCTATTGTTACAACTGATATTTTAAAATCAACCTTTGAATTGAAATTGATGCTAGCAATGGTACCCTTTTTTTTCGATGTTAACATCACAAACTTTTGTAACCATGGCTTTAAAATTTGTATTGCTTAAAAAAAAAAAAGAAAAAAAAAATCCCTTAAAATTAGTGTTTTTTTCCTTGGTTTGTTTGTTATTTGCAGTACTAATCCATAGGCTAAGAAATTGTGGCACAAATCACATGACCTAGACCACACCAACCCTTGTCATTGTTGGATTTCTTTTGGTGTCTCATGTCAACTATCGTGAGTTTCGAACCGTGTATGCCATAAAAAATGAAACCCACAAAATCCAATCACGCTAAGGGGACTTGACACCTTAAAATCAACCTTAAACCAATAGTCCTTTAGGGTTGTTTTCTCTCCACAATTTTTATCTTTTTAAGGGTTGAAAATTTAATTGTTTTAAAACTATTTTGGTATAATAGTTCCACTAACATGACTATACATTTTTTCAAATAACTTTTCAACAATATTTTCAAATCAAGCTATCAATAATACCATAAAAATATGACCCTGTAATTTACAATTCAACAATGCTTCGAAATATTTTTTTTTACTTGTTAATAAAAAAATAACTTTAAATTGCATTGAAGTCATCATAAATTATTTCATAAGAAATAGTGTTGCATGATTCATACTAAAAAAGCTATAAGTCAAGAAACATACAAATAATTCACAAGTTCATGGAAGATAACATATACGTTTAAAAACTCCTTTGGAGTTGTCATACTACATTATGTTCACAAAAAGTATATAAAAGTTGAGACACCATTAAATCCCATCATATATTCTAAGACATCATCAAAATCTTCAATATCTTCATATGGATGATTAGAGGATGATTTTGATGACACATAGTCCTCTCTATTATGAATGAGTGCACCATTTATGTCTTCATATATGCCTGACATTTAAGATAGAATCCATTTGGATTGACAACAAGGTTCACGAGACTCTCATCTTTTAACTATTTATTGCATTGACAATCTCTTGATAATTCTATAGTCTTGGAGCAAAGAGTGTCTCTCTTTGTCAAATGGAAGTCATAAATGCAAATGCCAAAATCTTATATTTATAATATGTAAATGCAATGCCAATTTATATTTGACCCTTTATTTCTTTTATAATATGAATATGATAATTATATTGTAAAAATTTCTATAGGGAAACTAGTAGCACATAAAAACATAACCAAATTCTTCTTAATTCCAACTAGAGAAGTTTGTTAAGATGATTATACCTATTTGATAACATATTTTAGAAAGACATTACATTTTTTGCTATAGACCTTAAAGAAGACTCGTAAAATACAAATTACTTTAAATAACATAACTAAATAAAGGAATGATTACTTGCTACATCATTAACTCTAGCATTGATGCATGTTAGTTCTTACTATGCTACATCCATGGATTTGTTCATTTATATTATTAAGTTCTCATCCCCATTGTTCTTAGGTTTTGGAGTCAATTGATTGGATGCCATTGAAGGAATTCCCTTGTGCATATATTCCACCATGTGCTTGAGGAGATTAGACTTTGACTCCAAAATTACTAATTGTTGCTTAACCTATAAAATAGTGTCCATAATTTTTTGTGAATTGTTACATGCATTGATGTTTAAATTCTTGGAGTTTGGGGATGAAGGAGAAGATATAGGCTCTATTTCCTTGTACCATCTCTTCACGGGTCCTTAAATTTCTTATGAAGTTCATAAAATCTCTAGGTTCCATAATGAATATGTAGATTGATAATGAAGGACATACCTCCAATATATGCTCAACAATTTCAAAGAAACCCAAGCATTGAAAGGAAGACTTTTTCTTAGTTATTCAAATAAAACTTGGGACTAAGAGTGTGCCATTTTTTTGCAAAATAAAAAAATCTATCGTAGAAAAGTGTGCAAAGAAGCCTAAAACTAAAATAGAGTAGGCTTTGGATAAAAATAAATTTGATATATGGGATCAAGAAAATGAGAGGATTAACCCAAATCCATAACCAAGGTGTTAGAGCCAAATAATGAGCTCATAATTTTTGAAAATTAAAGAATCATAAAGACTTAAACATAGAAAAAATAGAAAAAGAACCATAACTAGTAGAAGGATAATTATTCTTGAGAATTTGGAAGAAGGCTATAGGGGAAAACAACATTCCAAATACCAACCTATTGAGGAGCGAATTGAAGAAACTTGTAGTTAACAACCTGACCAAAATGAACCTGAAATTGGGTACTATCCCACCAGTGCGAGGGTAAAATAACTCCATTCTTTTATAACCTAGATGTATTATAGATTGGAGCATGTGTAAGGCTCACTTTGAGTTAAATGTTGAGATTTCACTAAAGTGATTGCATGTGGGTGACACTTGTTTAATACTCCTTGTACTTGACATTAACTCATGGATTATATAATATGATGGGTAAATTTATAACCATTTACCCACAAAATCCCCATTTTGAACCTAATTACTATATTGGCCATAACATTAGTTTACTTGGTATTGTTTTGAATGACTTGGAAATAAGATATATCTTGGATCTTCAAAACTTCATGTTTCTCTTAGTCTAGGATAGAGTTTAGTTTGTGAACAACTTAGCTTTTATTTATCATAGACCTAATGATTTTCATGGGGTCTCTTACTATTTTTAGGTGAGAAATACTCCTTTCTACTACTAATCCTAGTTCATAGAATAAGAAGTATACTTTTGCTTGGTTGTTTGTAAGGATTCCTAACCCCTAGATATATGATAACTCGACCTTTGATTTGGGATAAAAAATAACCACCACACTCATGCCACCCCTCTTCCCAAGGATCCCTTTATTTTCACCTTTTTTTGGCATATTCCTTAATTGCCATCTTTAGATTGCACACACCATTTAATGAGTATGTATACGTTGCATGTCAATGTACTTCAATTTCTATAACTTCTTCACTTTATTTATGGACCTACATAGCCTTTGCAATCCAAAATGGATAATTACATGGATCTTTAGTTGCTAAAACAACAATAATTCAACCCTTCTTAATATATTGTATAAGTCCCATATAAAGTTCTTCCATGGCTTCATGATGTGCATGTGAACCTCTGGATGAAATATACATATCACTTGCGTCTAGTCACGAAGATTCAATAATGCCTTGAGATTCTTGTTGTTTGAAAAAATCTATTTCTTTGTGTTCTTCTAGTGTAGTATGTGGCCAAGTAAATGGAGTCCTCAAAAATATATTTCAATTTTTTGAGATTGATATTATGTCACTTTGGTCATGTAAAATAAATTGCCACAAAACATAATAAACAACATTGAAGTACACTCATATATATATTTAATATACTTTTTTTCATTTTCCCCAAGCATTTAGAATATTTTGCATCTCTATTATGTCATTATGCATAATGGATTTCAACAACCAATTACAATAAAATTAACTTTGATGCAAACATTTGATGATCCAGGATGAACTTCAGAAATGCTAAACCTAATGAAGGTCCCCATTCCATACCAGTTGAATATTGCTTACCTAATATAAGTGTTTTCCCATCAATATTTTTGATATGGAATCAATGTTGGAAGATAAAACCTTTCAGTTGTTTTAATAGACTCAATTAGAGAGGTAATCCATTTAGATCTTCCTAAGAGTGGTACAAAGTACTTTGTGCTTAAAACAACAAATATTCAAACCTTTCACATAAATAAATATAGCTTATAAAAAAAACAACGACAATGGTAATATCTATATCTATATATATATATATATTATATATATATATATATATATATCTAGTTTGAAAAAACTCCAATACCAAAAAAAAATCTCTATTATAACATTTAGAGAAAAATCAATCTTTCATAGAAATTAGAGAGAACTTATAACAAAAAAAAATGGCATTGGAAATATATTAGAAATACATAAAACATTGTTATACAGTATTTTGTCACACTCCCAGTCTCGTATCCTGAAGTGTTAAAATGACGAAAGCTGTTAGTGTATTCACAATGAAACATGTTTAGAAGCATCCCTAAAGAAAAGAAGAAAACTTGCCTTGAAAGAATTCTGAAGAAACTTATCCAGAAAATTTATTTTCAGGGTCAACATGTTTTGCACCATTAGTGACCCGTCTTGGTACCTTGTTGCACTATACTATCCTAGCGCTACCAGCACGTATTTTATAAGGAAAACCCGCATTGAACCTCTTCAGGCAGTTTTTCCTAGAGTGGAAGAGAAGCTTCTCTTACTAGAAGTCTCGAGAACAACGAGCTAGTTGCAGGTGAATGAGGATTGGAACGAGACCTCCCATTCATGGTCCTTGATCCTACTTTCATGGATATTTCCCTTGAGATGTGGAAATTCTCCCTCCTTTTATGGATCCTTAATTCCATCTCCTTCCCTATAAATGAGATCATCCATAACGATGAAGAGGAGATTGAGCTTGGAAGTGAAAGAATCAAGGACGACACCAACGTATGTTAGCATCAGAGTGAGGTAGGTCATCTACCCTCCTTTGTGTTTTTCTAGTACAAGATAGGAATGTTTTCACATATTTGTTTTCTTATGTTGCTAGATCCTCCCATAGGACTAGAGGGATTGTTTCTGTCCGCAAAAAGGATTTCCTGCACCACAAAATGGTGACTCCACTGGGGAGCTTATAACCCTTCAAACCTCCTTTTTATGTTTGGTATTTTTTATTAGTTTGGCCAACCTCCTAGTGATCTGTAATTTAAGTTCATAAGGGGTCTGTGTTTTGAGTAATATGTCCTTTAGAGTGCCAAGTTTGAATCTATCTTTGAGTTTCTTTTTATTTTCCTAAGTCTTTCTCTCCCAACGTTTTTTATCCAAAAAAAGCCGCACTGTCAGCGCAATTTTTGCCATTATGGTCGTGCTGAAAGACTTTCAGCACGGAATTTGACTATTACAGTTGTGTTGATCCTTAAAAATTAATAATTTTTAGGGTTTTTGCTAGAAAGGTCTAGTGTTTCTTGATATTTGAAGTGTCCTCCTACTGGATTTTCCATTATTTTGGTTGGTTTCTTATTGGTTTGCAAAAGTCCATCCCATTGGTTGAAGTAGTGAAAATGAATTTTGGTTGAGCCTTTAGTTCTTTAGGTCAATTGAATTTATTGTTTGTTGCTTGTGTGTGTGGAAGGAATACTGATTTGTTGTTGATTAAAGCATTATTAGTTCTTTTGGAAATCATAAAAGAAATAACATTTGCATTTTCTTAGCTTTCATCTCAAATTTTACTTTTTGAAATTGCATTAGATTACATTGCATTGAAAAGTCGTTTTTGGGATTATCATTGAGCATAAATTACATTGCATAGTGTTGAATGATCAAAAGTGCATTCTCATTCATTGAAAAGAAAAAGTGAAAAAATTCATGTAGGTGCATTTTAGTGAATTGAAATTCATTTGAATTTTGGTGGGTACATTAGAATAGTGAAAGTGAAAGATCTAGTTAGGAAGCTTTGTTTGTTGCATACTTGGTTGTTGTATCAATGTTTGAACTTCTTCCCTATGCTAGATAGCCTTCATTGAAATGGAAAGAGTCTTTTTCTCATACTAGTTGCATCATAGGTGTGTTCAGGTGACATCGATTTCTGAGGCATGAAACCAAAACATAATTCAAGATCAACTTTAAAATTTATCTCAACTAACCTAAGGAGAATTTGGAACATTATCGCAAACATCTAGAATTCTAGGGTAGAGGCGTGTTCTGACATTGTTAAACGTAGGAGATGTCATTGTTTGCTAGCGTTGGATCCTGTGGGTGAAATCCCGTTCCACATACATAAGTGTAGAGGATCGATCTCCACGTACCTTAGGGTATATCGGACGACACTCCATGCATTAAAAGTATAAAGGAACACTCTCATCGAACGGTTCCACATTAGACAACACTACTATGGACTACACTCCCCGTTGAGTATATTCTGGGAGTTCCCTATAGGTTGCTATCCATCCATTGGTAACCAATTTTGTCTCCTTGTATACCGTGATACACTGAACACAACATTCAGAGAGATTGGATGCCATAGGTTAAGTCCTTGGTTCGCCACGGTGTATATTGCAGTTCACGGTTACTTGGTAAACCCTTTTGCCTAGTTACCCCTTTCTTTGTTTGTGCCTTTAATTTCTAAAATCATTTAATTGATCGCAGAACAACATCCTTCTTGTGGAAATACTTCTTAGTAGATCTTAAGTTGAGACTAATGGAAACAATTCCTGAGTCCACAAATCAAGGAAACTCCTTTGACAAGAATCCTGGTCCTTTTCCTTCTTTTGGAAATATTGGAGCTCCTTATATGGCAATGTTGTCCCTTCCCAAATTTACATCCGTTTTCTAGCTTGGTTATTTTCGATCTTATGGTTCTAAATGTCTGAACTTATTCTCAACTAGGTTCTCCTCCACCTGAACAATATCAACCTCTAGTTGATCCTAAAGTTGACTCTTTGCCTTCTTCTCCTGTTTAGTATTCTTCCTCTTTGTCTGGTGAAAGCATGCAAGTTAGTAACCACGTGGATAAGAAGAAGAAGAAAAGGAAGTTTAAGAAGAAGAAAAATAAGCAGCGGGCAACCAAGCAACCATTGCTATAGATGCAACTAATGTGGTGAAACCTTCCAATCAACCCTGCAAAGTTAAATTCCCTTGCAAGTTATGTAAGGGTGATCACCTTCTTTGCAATTGTCCTGGTATTCCCAAGTTATTAGAAGTGTGGTCTACAAGATTACATCAACCTTTTCCATCAACCTATGGAGATAATGCTCGTGAAAAACCCTCAAGTAGTGATGGTAAGTTCCATGGAAAAAAGGGTTAAATCAAATTTCCCTTTAGATTATGTGAAGGGAATCATCCTATTCACTTTTATCCTTATATAGATGAAGCCTAAAAAGTGCTAGTCAACCTTACAACTTCTCTACCTCGTCTTCCAACTGGTTATAGAAAGCTTTCCCCTAATCCTCCGCTAGTTGATCAAGTGATTGATCATGATTAATCTCTAGTAAATCCCACTCTCTCTAAATGTGAATCTCATGAGCCCATCCCTGAAAAACCATTTGTTGAAAAGATGGTTGACTCGATTCCACCTTCTGTTGATCGTACCTTTCCCATAGAGTGTGAACTTTATACTACTCAGGTTCTGAGACTCCAATTAATTGGGGGGTAGTCCTCTCATTCCCATCGTACTGGGGGGTGATCCTCTTATTCCCATAATGCAAGGGGGGAGTTATCCCATTCCAATGGCACCCACTCCAAGAAGTATTGTCACTTCCTTTGATTGGAGTCGATTGGAAAGATATTGTCTTCCTTCCTACGTGCCCTTTCAAATCACAGTATAGGCTTATAATATACCCATACTTGGCACAATCATAGATGAAGGCACATCTGTTAGTATTATTTCCTCAACTACTTGGAAAGCTTTAGGTTCTCCATAGCTTGTGCCCATTACCAAGAATCTGTTGGCTTTTAATAGAGGAACAAACCAGCTGTTAGGGATCCTTCCTAATTTTCCTATTACTTTCGGAGGAAAGATCATCTATATCGATGTGATGGTTGTCCAAGGCCCTTTGGATTTTAATTTACTCCTTGGCCGTGACTATGTTTATGTCATGGGAGCTCTTGTCTCTTCTCTCTTTCATGTCATATGTTTCCTGCATGAAGAAAGAATTGTGGCCATTGAGCAACTTTCAATTCATTGGTCCTAATTTGACTCCCAATCAACCAACTTCCCTAAATGGTCCTTGTATGCAAGTGGTATCACCCTCGCCACAGGTTAATTATATGGCCACCTATTATGTGCCCGCGTCTACTAATAATATAGTCAGTGATATAGTGCATCATGTATTGGGGGAATTGGAACCTGATATTTCCATTAGATCCCTTGATATGTATCCCTTCTAGAGCATTGTTCTCCCATTTGATGAGAACCTCTTGAAAGCCATAGCCTCTTATGGGCTGTGATCAAGGTAATGGAGCACAGTTCCTATTCTTGTGTCAATCTCCTTAAAAAATGAAACAATATGTTGGAGAAAAGTTCCCATTCTTGTGTCAATCTCCTTAAAAAAGGAAATAAGGTGCCACAACAGAGTTCCTTGTCTTGTGTCAAGCTCCTTAAAAAATGAAGTAAGGTACTGGAGCATAGTTCTTTGTCTTGTGTCAAGTTCCTTAAAAAATGAATCAAGTTTCTCGGAGTAGAGTTCTTTGTCTTGTGTCAAGCTCCTTAAAAAATGAATCAAGGTTCCCAGAGCAGAGTTCTTTGTCTTGTGTCAAGCTCCTTAAAAAATGAATCAAGGTTCTTGGAGAACAATTCCTTTTCTTGTGTCAAATTCTTTAAAAAATGAATCAAGGTTCTCGGAGCAGATTTCCTTTACTTGTGTCAAGCTAGTTAAAAAATGAAATAAGGTTTCATGAGCATGGTTCTTTCCTATGTCAAGCTAGGAAAATAATGAAACAAATCCCCTTCCAATTCAAGTCTTTGATTAGATATCGTGAAATCCAAATTGATACTTTCACTTGATCTCGTAAATGAACCTTCATTCCATCCATGTGTTAGTTACTAGTAGTCTACTTAGGTGAATGAAATGAAGCCTGGGGAGCATGTACCTCGAATTGAGTTATTAAGCTGGGGGCATGAAAACTTATCTCAAGCATAGTTTTTCTTTGTTTCAAGCTTGTGTAAAAACGAAACCAATCTCAAGCATAGTTTGTCTTCATTTTCAAAATCTTGTGTAAAAATGAAACCAAATCCAAGCATAGTTTTGTCTCCATTTCAAGCTTGTGTAAAAATGAAACCAAATCCAAGCATAATTTTTTCTCATGTTTCAAGCTTGTGAAAAAATGAAACCATCTTTAAGTGTCCTCAAGTATAGTTTCCCATGTTTCAAGCTTGTGTAAAAATGAAACCATTCCCATTTTACGTCTAGTGATTGTTTTTTTTAACAGCTTGTTTTTGCTAGATGAGCCTTGGTTTTTTCATTCCATCGTCACCATTTCTTTGATCAATCATATGTTGTCACTTGGTTGTTTTACCCTTGCTTGAGGAACATCTGTGATGAGTGGTCTTATTATCCAACCTCTTAACCTTTACATGTTTTGAGAAGTTCCATCATGAGCGGAACCAATTGATATCCTTTTATATCACTCGTTCCTCTAGGAGGATTCTTCTTTTAGCTCTTTTCAGACTCTCAAAATATGAAAAGATTGTTGAGCACTTGTCTTTACGAACTCGTAAAAGTGAATGAAAATATGTCTAATCAATATAGTTTTAACCCTTTTTTGGACTGAGATAGACTAGATACGAAAAAGGAATACCTTAGTCAAACATGGCTAAGAGGTTCCCTTGAGTATTTTTTTTCTACCTTTTTGGACTTAGGAGACTATCTATGAAAAGGGACATCTCAAGGTTTCTTTTCATCTTTTTTTCAAACTCTCAAAACATGAAAACATGTTGATTTACCCCTCCATGGGCTTGTAAAACTAAAATGACAAAGGACTTGTCACCACGACAAGACCAAGCTACTCCTTCCTAGTGCTCGTTAAAAATACTAGGATTGATTCATCCGAAGGATGAAAGTATACGACAAGCATATGGTATCCTCTTCAAGCTTGAGATTAAAAATAATCAGGTAATCGCTAGAAATAGTGGGGGAAAATGGAAGTAAACATATATCATGTATTTTGTATAAAGGCAACATGTCGCTCTTGAACATGACACTTGTTTGTATCTCGTGTCAGGTTTGGGTTATCCTCACTTCGTGACTTGCCTTACTGGGTTTTGGGAATCCATTTGCCTCTCATCTAATTATATTATATTGTCATCATGAATTTTGATCCTATGTTGAGTCAAATGGTGCCGAATTCTGGAGTCATGTCGCCGATATTTCAAGAGAAGTCCCATATGCAATTCAAACCACCTATACCCTGTTTGACTTTTCTGCGACAATCCTGAACCATTCTTGCCAACTCTGCAAAATCCTATGTTTCGTGTTGATGATGTGGGAAACATTATGGCCCTACTTCGATGTATCACTTCCTGTCAACTTCAACTCATTATCTACGAAGATGATCTAGAAACTCCCTTTTAGTACATTGGAGCTTGCATGCCTCAATGACAGGTTCTTCACATTCGATGATAGGTTCACATCATTTGCCTTCAATCGAATCATTCTACAAGTGTTCAACTTTAGATTCATTGTTCACACTCGTGGAATTTGTTTTACCTTGATAGCCATCATCATTATTGGTGGTTTCTATCATGCTTGTTAATAGTTCCCATCCTTGGCCAGTAATCAAGTGGTTTCTACCATGTTTGACTCTCATACATTTATTCACATGATGGCATTCGTACTTTGGTTGAATCAAGACAGAGATGGAGATCATGGGTTTCATATGATAAATCCAGGTTGCATGGAGTTATTAGATATTCATGATTGTACACATGATCCCTTCTATTTGGATGGTTGCGTCCATGTCATGGATCCATACACATGATCCCTTCTATTTAGATGGTTGTGTTCATTCCTTGGGTTCATGTATTGTTATATTCCTACACATAAATGTATTATTAGGCCTACTTACATTAGATATGGAAAATATATTGCATCGTGTTTGATTTGTAAGTCTCTTGACAATGTTTCTCTGAGTCCTTGCCTTGACTTGTAAATAATTTCAACCATCACTTCTTGTTTTTCCTTCATGCTTTAGGGGGCATCTTTTATACAATATTTTGTCACACTCCTCGTCTCATATGTTGAAGTGTCAAAATGATGAAAGATGTTAGTGATTCACCATGAAACATGTTCAAAATAATTCCTGAAGAAAAGAAGAAAACTTGCCTTGAAATAATTTTGAAGAAACTTGTCAAAAATCTTTGTTTTCAGGATCTGCGCGTTTTGCATCATTAGTGACCCATGCTGGTAACTTGTTGCACTATACTTTCCTAGCACTTCCAGTGTGAATTTTATCAGGAAAACCCATGCTGAACCTCTTCAAGAAGTTTTTCCTAAAGTGGAGGAGAAGCTTATTTTACTAGACGTCTCGAGAATGACGAGCTGGTTACAAGTGAATGAGGATTGGAAGAAGACCTCCCATTCCTAGTCATTGATCCTACTTTCATGGATCTTTCTCTTGATATGTGGAACTTATTCCTCCTTTATGGATCCTCAACTCCCTCTACTTTCCTATAAATGAGATCCCTAGTATCCACTACTAGTTGGCTATTGATTGGTTATCTTCCAAGTGCTAAACTATGCCCAAATGTTGCCCATTTTGCTAAGGAGAAAGGAGTGCTTGAAGGTTAAGGCTAGGAATTTGAAAGTCACCTAAAGGAGGCTTCCAACATCAAGGCTTAAGTGGTTGTAATGTTCCCTTTACCATCTATTAATAATACATTATGTGTTTTCCTTACATAAATGTGTCAATGATTGCTCATTTAGTGTAATACTCCTTGATCTATTATATGGTTTATACTGGAAAGATTTTTTCTATGTATGTGTTTGTTATCTCCACATGATATTCCTTGCAGGTATTCATCCATAATGACGAAGAGGAGATTGAGCTTAGAAGCAAAAGAATCAAGGATGACACCAACAGATGTTAACATCAGAGTGAGGTAGGCCATCTACCTTCCTTTGTGTTTTTTTGGTATAAACTTGGAAATTTTTCACATATTTGTTTTTGTTTATTGCTAGATCCTCCCATAGGGCTAGAGGGATCATTTATGTCCGCAGAAAGGATTTCCTACACAACAAACATTTCCTAAACTCAAATATGAAAACACTATATACAACATGGTATACCATCTACATGAAAAAACAAGTGAACATACAAGCTCAAGTAAGGTATTAAAAGATGTTGTTTCGAATGAATACTTGCATGATTTCAAATATGAGTTCATGGTATTCCCACGAATTTCAATAACTTCCTAAAATTATAGATGTAGTTAATATTCCCTAAAATTCTAGATGCTTGATGAAGGATTTAGTGAAAATGTTAAAAAATCATATTATATATTCATGGAAATATTTTATTTTTAGGGGAAAATTATGAATATATGGATATATATATATATATATATATATATATATTTTAGTTTTTTTTTTAAATGGGTAGAGATTTGTAATATTAAAACAAAACCTGGATCATAAGACCAAAACCTTTACATATTCCAATCTTCCTTTTGGGTTTGAGATTGAGCATAAAGGCTCAATCCAAACCCTTAACCAAATTCCCCATGACACAAAAATTTCATTCACTTTCCAACTAATTTTTTCCAAAAAACCCCCAATATCCAAACACATTTACATTCTAATTTTCACTATTTTTGCTTTGGTTTAGTTTGACTTCTTATTTTTCTTAGTGAAAAACTTTTTCCTTTCATCCCAACTTGAGTCTATCCCAAGTTTTCTATAGATTCTGACGAATCATTCTTTGACAAGTGCATTTTGATGTTTTTGAAGTCTTCCTCATCCACCTAACTAGCCAAGAGGTTTCATTTCCAAAAAAATTCCTTGTGGTTTCTAGAGGGGATCCATTTTCCACAAGGGTTTGTTGCTTTTCCACTTTTTCCGAGTCCGAAGAATCCTCAATGGCGTCCATTTTTTCTTGATTGGTTTTTGTTGCCTTTGATGCATTTTCTTTGGTAGTATCAACTTCCGATTTTTCTTCTGGTTATTTCTTATACTACGACTCTTCCTCTTTGTATATTGTATAATGATCACCTTCAACTCCTTCCCACCATTTAGACCTTCGATATTTTTTTTTATCTTTGTTTCTCTAACGCTTGGGGAAATTTTTAATTACATGCCTAATTTCATAGCATGCTCTACAACAGAATGAGACATTTTCGTAGTTAAGCATTTGGACCCAAGCATAATTTGGGGTTGTCAAATTAATCTTAGCTAGAAAACACTTATTGAAGTCAACCTACACATAAATTCGAACATAAGTAATTTTATAATAATTTCTTGTATTTGGGTTATGGCAATAAAAGTTTCCAAGAGAATTCCCAATAGAGGGTAACGATTGGAGATTCCATAGATGCAAGGGTAGGTTCGTAAGCCTTACTCAAACTAGCACTATGGATATTGATGTTGTTACCGAATCAAAGGTGGGGGACCATGGTTGCATGAAGATATCGACACTACCCCATAACCATGACCTGGATTTGTGAATGGCCTTCTTGTCCTCAATATTGTTGAAAACAAGAAGGGAAAAACCTCGAGACATGGGATAAATATTCAGATCGTCTATTAAATGAGGTTTACATGTCTAGAAGATCCATTTGTGCATAACCTTTAGTCGTGGCCAAAATCCATTAAACCTGCAAATCAAACTTTGCTCCGAAAAAAATTTCTCATAACTAGAAGCTTTTTCATCCAAAGGAACATCGAAGGAAGGAACTTCTTGAACTACTAGGAGCCCAATTCTGGATTTCCGAATGGAACTATATGGAATTTAAGAATATCTTGCTTGTTCAACAACCATTCCTGCAAAATAAACTATCTTCATCGTTGAATCACTAAGATTAGTCACTAATCGATTTGCAAAAGAGATATGACAAAAATCCACACAATCTGAGCATATATCAGATGGTTAGGAAGAAACCCTAGTCGCCACACGATTTTTTAGAGCTCCACCCATCTTCAATAACATATTTCCATATCCATATTAACTAATATTTCAATTGAATGTATGGAGAATTTTTTTTTAACAACTGAGAATAACTATTATATTAAAATACATTGAGCTAAATCTTAGTTTAGATACATGCTTTACATAACTAACATGAAACCAATGTATATGGTCAGAATGGAGTATGTATAATTGACCATCTACAAAATTCTAAGCTTGAAACTTCTGAACAAAATACTACAATATCTATACTATTTCACTTGTACATTCACCAATACTGACCTAGCAAAAACCAAAATTTAGAAAGCAACGAAATGTTACATTAAACCATGAGGACTTTTTTCTCCACTTTGATTTCCAAGTCTCTAGATTAACCATTAAGGAAGGGGGACATACCCCTTTTCCCCCTACCACCAAAGTTCACGCTGATTTAGCCTTAACCCGAAATTAACCATGTGATCAACCTTGGAGTTGTTTGATTTGAGAACATGAAGACATTTCTTCTTGGGGATAAACATTTACAACTGATAAATCCACTTGAAAATATGACTTAAGTTTTTATTTGAGTGCCGAGACACTGAATATAAATGGTGAATTATATTCAAGGAATCACCAAAAGAAATAACGTTGTGAATTCCCAGATTCACAATTTGCCTCAAACCCTGATATAAAGCATAGGATTCAACAACTTTGTTAGAAGTGTGACCTTAACCCAAAACATATCTATGTTCTTCTTCATTCTCAGGGAAAAAATATCCCTCCCCCCGGGTCTTACCACCCCTTAATATTTGGAGAATTTATATCATAAATTAGGCTATTTATTAGTATTATTATTGAAAATATGAAAGAATTTATCCTAATAAGTGTTAACAAATAAATTCACGACACATCAAAAGAGAAACAAGAAGTGGTAGAAAGAACTTCAATTCATGTTAATGATACAATTATATAATACATTAGTGAAACCACCTCAATGCCTCTCATCTCAACATCTCATCAAGAGATAAAGTAGGAGGAGGCAAAGTAGGAATCTAGATACAAACTTAGAACAAAAAACATTGTTGAACATATTGTCGTTGATGTCAAAGTAAATTATATAAATGGTAACTAATATTGTCATTAATTTCTAAGAAGATATATGACAACTGATATTGTCATTGATGTCAAAGGACAATTCATACAGGGCAAAATTTAAGGCAACAATAATACAAAGAGTTACACAGGATTAATTATGACAATGATTTATATCAATATAACACATAGTTATAGTATGGGAAAATACTGTGGGCTTCCAAAACCATGGGCTCACAAAACCACCCTTGGTAAATTTCACTTTTATCTTACGTAAATTCCTATTTTCTAGGAGAGAAATACACACACACAATCTTTTTAATAAAAATCAATGCATCCTTTCCAATAGAACAACTCTCCATGAAGGGTCCCTAATAGATATAACTTCAAAAATAATTGGGAGGAAAGGTGTGTGAGAAAAAATGTAATACCCTTTTATATAAAGAACAACATTTGAAGAGGATATATACATGAATGAAGATTGAATATCGTTCGTAGATAAAGATAGTTGCTTTCGTGAAGGTAATTCAAGTGTTCATCATATATCATTCATAGAAAAAGATAGTTTCTTTCGTGAAGTTAATTCAAATATTCATCATATTTTGAAGAAGTTATATACATTGAAGAAGAATAAGAAGTTGTAACTTGAAGGTTTGTGATGCTCAAAGGAAGATATTTGTGTCTCTTGTTAATTTGGTGCTTATCCTTAGGGATTGGTGTCTCCAACATGTTGGTGCCTATGAAGATCTGTAAGAGTAGGCGGGTTCCTATACATATATGTACTAGTGGGGATTGGTGTCTGCAATAGTTTGGTGCCTATAAGAATTTGTACTAGTGGGGATTCGTGTCTCTAGTAGGTTGGTGCCTACAAAGAGTTATAAAGAGAAGTTTATTTTAGTGGTGTTTTTGCAAATGGGTTTCCATATAAATATTGTGTTTTGTGTTGTTGTTGATAGATATTATGTGTGATTACATTATTGTGGTTGATGAATGTTTAAATAATTAAAAGATTGTATTATATTGATTCAAACCTTCTATCAATATAAGTATATGCTCAACGACCATGTTTGGGGATATGAAATATTTTGGGTCGTGTACTAGGACTTTTTGATTGCATAGGAGTCACAACTTAACATTCCCTGCCTCAAGCATAAGACTAGACAATAATACCAACGATGCAACATAAATTGGTAACATATTTGAGTCTTCATATTGGAACTCTTAAGTTGAGCCTCAGTGAAGAATTTCCTCAAAAATCTAGAAATCTAGATGTTGAACTCCAATATATTAAGAGCGAATCAACTGCAGTTTGACACATCCTTGAAAATTCTTGGCATATCAATCAAATTTCAAGCTACAATGTAGAAGGATCTAGTTGCTCTATGTTAGGTCAAATGACCACCCACATAATGTACACAATATTTCTCTCATAATCAACATCCCAATATTGTATGATGTTTATGGTTCAATTGCAAGACATTGAACCATCACTTTTAAGTAGTAAACGAAGTGTCCCTCTAGAATTGTGTGAGTCTCAAATAAATAGATGTCCAAGTCTACCATCTACACATAGTGGATGTTGATCTGGTGATTTGTTTGTTTCCCACTTGGTGATTTGTTTACCCATCTCTCAATTTGTTTTTTTTGTCAAAACTTTATGTCTAATAACCATCATTAATTCGCACTTTTGTAAACTAAAAGGAGAGACCATATTCACTTGATTTTTGAGCTCCTCACTTAAGGTGTAGGAGATTTTCACTCTTAGTTGCAAGATTTGTATTTATGAAAGACTGAATTCTTTGATAAGACTAAGATATTCGCTTGGTTGTTGATAGAAACTACTGAGTATCAATCCACTCATAATGAATCTTTAATCTTGTAATTTTATATCTTTCGTAGCATTTGTTGGATGATTGATTCTTCTTGTCACGATGCTTACATGGATGAAAATCATAACATTGATCTTCCATATGACTAGTGCAATTGTAATGTATTCACTTCAATTTTTCCTCATCGATTTCTAATATCTTTCTATCAATAAATCCTACACTTACAAACTTATGTCATTTTGGGTAATCTAGGATATGAGATTTGTTGTCGACTTTCTCATATCCTAAACCATGCCATTTTTTGTTGCAATGGATTTATTCTAAAGGCCTTACAATGTTGTTGGAAATATTATGTTGACCACGTACAACTTCACCTTCATCTGCAATTGAAGTTATCTTTATTAGGTAAACTTGATTTGGTGAAAGAGTCAAGGTTGTTAGGTCAACAATGGTGGTTTTAGGAACCTAGTATTGATTTATTTATTATTATTATTTTTTATTTTTTTTTTTTTTTTATTTTATTTTTTATTTTTATTTTTTATTTTTATTTATTTATTTTTTCAGAAGAAAAATGATGCTTTCTTTCATAAATTATGAGAAAATTTACATATTCATGTTTCTGTTTCCATCAACATACCACACAGAAGTATAGCCTATGATACCATCCCTACTATAGATCCAAAATACCCGAGGCCCGACAGAGATTTTTGATGCCTCTAACCGAAGAGAAAGTACCAAAATACAAATTAAAACATTAACTTAAACTCTTACAAATAAAATCCAGATCCGATTAGTCACATAAAATATACATAAACACAACTAAAATAAATGTTGTTTCCCCCAGAAGAAAGAAAGTTGATATTGCGAGTAAACTCTTGCAAAATTCAAAAATGTTCCTCCAATATGTTCTTTCCTTGTCATCTTGTGAGTCTATGTTTTCAAATCATGCTCCTTGTATATCCATAATACTGTTATAGTCTTTTCCTGGATAAGGAACCTGGTATTGATGACCCATGGTATTAAGCCTATGGTATTATATGTAGTTAAAATATTTAAAAGGCTTGGGGATTCTCCATTGTAATGGGCCAAAATTAAGTGGAAGGTTCACATGGTCAAGGTTAGGGTGTTGTCCTGTTTGGTTGTGTTTAAGTCAAGAATAATAATAGGTCTATTATTAGATGTTTTTTCCTTATGTAGGTTTTCTAGGGTAAATCATGTGTACATGGTTTATGTGTGTGTTGCTTTATAATTATTTTCCTTCCCACATGGTCTAAATTATTAACAAGTGGTAACAAAGCAAAATGAAGGGTCAAAAATGAGAAGCTACTAGTTGAAGAAGAAATAATTGTAGTGTTTGGTCAAGTCGCAAAGGGACTAAGAGTAGCACATGGATTGCCCACCTAGAGATAACTGGATATTATTGGTTTAACATGTAGATGCAAAGGCAAAGATGAAATCCACATAGATAGAAACCAAATCAGGATGTTGGTTGTGATGAAGTGGCATGAACAAAGCACCTAGTGTGAGAAAGTCTAAAGTTGAGAGGATTGCAGCTCAAGTTATAGGACACAAAACAAATTACTTTGGAGATGGAAATTTTTTGATAAAATACATACGGTTGTAAGACCTATTTAGGCATGCATACTATTGTCGATAAAGTCTAAATATAGACCTAGGTGATAGGGGATGAGAGCATGTCATTTTTCTATATTGGATTTGGAGAATTTCCTGAATCAAGTTTAAAAGGGCTATTGTTAGGTAAACTTAATTTATTGAAAGAGTCAAGGTTGTTGGGTCAATAGTGTTGGTTTCAAGCACCTAGTATTGGTGACCTATGGTATTAAGCTTTTGGTATTATATGTAGTTAAAGCATTTAAAAGGCTTGGGGATTGTCCAGTATAGTGTGTTAGAGTTAAGTGGAAGGCTCACTTGGCTAGGGCCAAGGTGTTGGCCTATTGGTTGTGTTGAAGTCAAGGATAATAATAGATCTATTTCTAGATGGGTTTTCCTTGGTTGGTGTTTTTTAGGGTAAATCATGTGTACATGGTTTATGTGTGTGTTTCTTTATAAAAAAAAATTATTCTCACATGACTTTAATAATTAATGATCTTTCTTATTTTCTCATGAGTGAAATTTTGATCTAAAGCAACATCATCATCATCATCATAAAGAGGGTCGTTTTGAACATGTACTAGTTTATAATTCCTCGTTGATTTCCAATTTTTGAGATCCATAAACTCATCATTTAAGAGTTGATTGAATTTTTCTCAGTAGTTCCCATAAGGAAACGAACTCCATGATTTTGGCCATAAGTGTTAACACTTAGTTATACTTGATCACTTGAACTTGCTTTCTTGAACTCGCTTGCATGCGCTTCTTTATTTCATATCATGCTTGTTTGGATTTTATTTTCAGCAAGTCAAGGGTGTCATATACTACTGAAAATTCACCTTAACTTGTGATTTATATAATGTTTGAGTTGCAACTACTCAACCTTGTCAATTTCGTCTCAACTAGTTTGAACTCAAAAATATGATTCAACTGATTTCTGGTTGTCGGATCCAACCATGAATGCACTTGTTATAACTCACGTAAATGGAACAAAGGGAATTACATGAACATGAGATGCATATTATTAACATGATATACATATAAATACAAGTTTTTTTGACCATTGGTTTCATATTCCAAGAGGTACTCTTGGACTTCTCATGATTGTTGGTGTTCACTTTTGCCTTCTTCTCACGTGAATATTCTACATTTACATAACCCAAGAGGATTATGTTTCCAACATTCACCCCCTTAACCCAAAGGGGTGTATTTGAGTACAATAAGTGAGATGAAATACAAAGATGGATAGCAACCAATGACTAGATGTGTTCTCTAAATATGGTGGTTTAAGGAAGACCACAAACCAAATTGGTAGCAGAAGTCAAAATCGTCTACCGATAGTGGTTTAAGGTTGTCCACCAACCATGGAACTTGGCATGAAGCATTTCCTGGAATAATTATAAATCTGACTAAAGCTGAAGTCTTCTACGAAATGGAAGTGCCCCATGATAATGGTTTGAAGATGACCATAAATTGATGAAATGGGCAACAAAAGTTGAAGTCTTCTACTGCTGGTGGTTTAAGGTTTTCCACCAATGAAATCCTGCTCATGGGGCATGAGTTTGTCTCCGACCACAACTCTAATTCTGGCTCTTGGCTCTCTAATTTTGGCTATGGCTCAAGCTCCTTGATATGACTTTGAAACTAGTATTTGACTATCAATTTCCACCATGTTAGATACAATGTGAGAAGATGAATATCTCCCCACTACAAGACATGTCAATACTCGAGAATGAAATATGTGGTATCACTGATATATATTCTTAGTCATTGAAGACCATTGCCAATAAGCGATCCATCCAAGTTGATTTTTTTTTTTCTTGTAGGAGTCTTGTGTTTAGAAGCTTCATCTGAGTGATGAGTATGTTTTCCACAATGCTCAAAAGGGTGACTATAAAAACACGAATATTTCATGTGGCCAACTCAATCACAATCTTGGCATTTGAGTAGGTGAAGATGAGTTTTCCTAAAGAAACCCAACATTATGAAACTCAATAGGTTTGGGGTGGTCTAGAATGTGAAAGGTCACTTCCCTTTCTTATACAATATTGGTCTTATGCTTGACGTTGATGACTTCTTCCCAAGGTTTGATGATGGGCTTGGGAAGTGCAAGTTGAACTTATGCATACTGACGTGAATATTCTCTTGAAGTGTTCTCACTAATTTGATCATGTGTTAAATGTTGATGGGAATATTTCTCAAACTTAAAAGGAGATTTGTTTTGAAAGAAACTCAATTTTGTCTTGCAAATATTGAAAATAGGTTCGAATATATGGGAGCTTGCTAATTTGACTATACCATCAACAGTAAAGAGTATTAGAGTGTTTAGTAAGTTTAATATCTCATCCATTCAAGCCATTTTTGAAGCTTGAAAAAAAAGGGCATTAACTTCAACTTGCTAAAATTGGAAAATAGAGACAAATTCCACTTTGGATAGATAATTTGATGGATATGATGATTTCATTGAATTCCTATTTTCTAGAGGACCAGAATCGACCTAAACATCATCAAATTTGGACAAGGGAAAGTGTATTTTTGAATTATAATCCCACATGTGGATATTTGATCAGGTCAGCCCTAAAGAAAATTGGACACCCTTGGAAGACTATAAATACAAGTGACCACAACCTCATTTGGACAACATCATGATACATTCTTCTATTCTCTTTCTTGTTTTTGGCTTGCACAATTCTAAGGCAAATTCACATAGGAATGGGTTTGCACGAAGGTGAAATTGTAGGATCTGAAGCCCAAGCCTTTGTTTTAGGGCTTTAGATTTCAGTCACATGCATAACACAAAGAAATATCAACTACAATCACTCGTTGGCTAGCTCATTCATGCGACTGAAGCCTTTCAATCACTCACACAACATGTCCTCCATGCGACTAGAATCTAGGGTTTGGTATTTCAGTTATCCAAAGTTTTCGCTCGTTGACCGGAGTGTTTGACAGTTGACTGCAGACAGTGACAATTCATTACAGGCTTCTGAATTAGGGTTTTGAATACAAGAATGGTTTGGTTCATCTCATGGATATTTGTATGGATGAATATATAAATCATTGTACTCTCTTTTGCTAAATCATTCAATGAAAATCTAATAAGAAGAAGAATTTGAAAGGGTTTTACCCATAATGGGGTTTTCCCTGACCAATCTTGGTGTCTATATGTGTAAATGATTTTCTTCTATTGTTCCTTTAGGTTTTTCTACCTTGATGATGATGATATTGTTCTTTCTATATAATTACATATGCTACTAAATAATGAGGTAAATCTGAATAATCTTATGATGTTATGGGGTGAATGTAATGTGTTAATGAAGAAATGCAATTATCAAACTAAAGAAAAATATAGCCCTAATAAAAATTAACATGGTATTAGAGCTAGGCTGAAGAAAAGTCATGGAGATCACCCTTATGATGACACCATTAATGGAAGAAAGAGAGGATTGAGGAGACCTAAAAGAATTCTAGGATTTGAAGGAAGCCCTATGCAATTTGTGTACTAAGGTTTGATTGATAGTATGAGGATTAGGGTTTAAGAGAAACCCTGGTCTAAGATATGAAATCTAAAAACCCTAGCATGGTCAATGTTATGAAACCAGCTCAAGAAAAGATAGAAAAGATAGATCAACGCCTTAGAATTCAGCCTCTTCGAGGGGGCAACCTCCTTTACATTACATAAATGAACAATTCTTCGATGATACAAATGAAAAGACCTCCTCTCTATATATAGGAGTCTAAGGGGTCATAACATAATCAGAGCCTACATAACAATAATAATGTAAGGGCACAATAATAATAATAGTGGGCTTCTATGGGGCACAATAGGGGCACAAAAATATTAATAATGGGTACAACTACAATAGTAATGGGGTAATCACTAGTATTATGGGGACCCAGCATGCACCTCTCCTTCAAAAAAAGTGTTGTCCTCAACGCTTGAGTAGTTCTGGATGCTTCCATATAAAATTCTCATCCTCCCATGTGGAGTCTTCAACAGATAAGTTCTTCCACTTGATAAGATACTCTAAAATTGATTGATTTCGTAGCTGTCAAGTTCCTCGTTTCTGTGACTGCTTCTGGTTCCAATATAATTTTTCCTTCCTCGTCAAGTTCTGGCAATATTGTTTGAACTGGTAGCTTATCACCTAGAACCTTCTTTAAACATGAAACATGGAAAACTGGGTGCAATCGAGAAGCTGCAGGAAGCTCTAATTTGTATGCCATAGTACCCATATTTTGCAACACCTCGTACAGACCATAATACTTTGGTGATAATTTATTATCCTTCTTAGCTTGCTTGAGGGACATTTGCTTATATGGTTGTAGCCTTAAGAATACCCAATCACCTACATCAAAACTTCTTTCTGGATGTTGATCTGCCTGTTGTTTCATTCTATTTTGTGCCAACACGAGGTTATCCTTTAAGAGTTTGAGGACTTGTTGTTGATGTTCGATGTGATGTTTCACTGCCTGAACCTTAGAATTTTCTCTTAAATATGATGTGATGGATGGTGGTTGATACCCATAAAGTGCCATAAACCATAAATGGGGTCATTTTTGTTGCTGTATGGAAGGAAGTGTTATACCACCATTCAGCTAGAGGCAACCATTTGACCCATTGTGTCTGTTTATCAATACAAAGCAACGAATATATCCTTCCAAACATTTGTTTACTATCTCAGTTTGCCCATTAGATTGAGGATGATAAGATGAGCTATGAGCTAACTGAGTACCAAGACAAGAAAATAATTTTGCCCAAAAATTTCCAGTGAAAATGGGATCTCTGTCACTTACAATAATCTTAAGGTTTCCATGTAGCTTTTGAATTGTTCCATAAATGCAGTAGAAATTGTATTGGCTTTAAATGGATGTGATAATGCACAAAAGTGTGCATACTTGGTAAGTCTGTCAACTGCCACCATGATGACACTCTTTCCCTCAGACTTGGGTAAACCTGTGATAAAATCCATTGAAACCTCCTCCCAACGTTGGCTTGGAATGGATAAAGGTTGTAATAGACCCGGCGTCTTAATTGTTTCAACTTTATTTTGTTAGCAAACCAAACATTCCGCCACAAACTTTTGAATATCTGATTTAAGGCCATCCCAAAAAAATTCCTTCTTAACCCTATGGTAAGTTTTTAAAAATCTTGAGTGCCCTCCTAAGGGAGAAGTGTGCAATTCCTTAAGAATCTTTTGTTTGAGTTGGGAATTCTTAAAGAGGTATAAGCAATCTTTGTACCATAATGACTCATTTTTCCAGCAAAATGTATCATATGTACTGGAATCTTGTTGTAACTTTTGAATAAGTGCCAACATTTCTTCATCATTCTTCCATTCCTCCCTTGCTTCGTTTATCCAATCTGGTTGGATAATAGAAATGGAGCACAACAATGCTTCCACATCCTCATCATTTATTGAGAGTGCATCTGCCACCACATTTTGCTTCCCTTTTTTGTAGATGATTTCAAAGTCATAACCCAACATCTTTGTGACCCACTTTTGTTTCTCTTCAGAGGATAATGCTTGTTCTAAAAAGTATTTAAGGCTATCATGATCCATTTTTATCTTGAAGTGTCTTCCAATTAGGTAGGGTCTCCATTTGTTAAGTGCATGTAGTATTGCCAACATTTCCTTCTCATAAACAGCTTTGTGTAAAAACTTTCCCTTGATTGGACGACTTTCAAAAGCAATGGGTTTTTCATCTTGCATTAAAACACCACCAATTCCATTTCTTGAAGCATCACATTAAAAAATAAAGGTTTTTGTGAAGTCCGGTGTAGCTAAGACCGATGCTTGACACATTGCCTCTTTAATATGTTCGAAGGCCTTTGTTTCTTCTGGAGTCCACGAAAATGCATCTTTCTTCAATAATGTTGTTAAAGGTGCTACTATTCTCCCACAATTCTTAACAAACTTGCGATAATACCCTGTCAACCCCAGAAATCCTCGTAGATGCTTTATGGATGTGGGGATTTTCAATTCCTTAATGGATTTAATTTTTCTATGGTCTACTTTAACTCCTTCACGAGATACAATATGACCGAGATATTCCACCTCTTGTACTCCAAAGAAACATTTAGATCTCTTTGCATATAATTGTTTCTCCTCCAACAATTGTAGCACCTTGTCAACATGTTCAACATGATCCTTCCAAGACCTGCTATAGATTAGTATATCATCAAAAAATACTAACGCAAATTTTGTAAGGAAGGGTTTGAAAATGGAATTCATCAAACCTTGAAATGTAGAAGGTGCATTGGTAAGGCCAAAAGGCATGACCAAAAATTCATAATGACCCTCATGAGTTCTGAATGTTGTTTTCGGAATGTCTTCAGTATTCATTTTGATTTGATTTATCCTGAATGAAGATCCAACTTGGTGAAGTAAATTGATTCATGCAATTCATCCAATAATTCATCAATGACAGGAATGGGAAACTTATCTTTAATAGTGAGCTTGTTGGGCTCCCTATAATCCGGACACATGTATCGTGATCCATCCTTCTTGTGCACGAATACTACTGGAGTAGAGAAAGAACTTTGACTAGGTTGAATTATACTAGCCTCTAGCATTTCTGCAACCATACCTTCAATTTCACTCTTTTGGGCATAGGGATATCTGTACGACCTGATGTTTGGAGGAACACTTCCTGGAATTAAATGAATAGCATGATCATGATCACGAATGGGTGGGAGACCTTTGGGAATCTCAAATACCTTGGAATGATTGTCGAATACTTTTTGGAGATTTAGAGAAATAGATGATTGTGATGTGAAAACATCTAACAAACATAATTGAGCAATTACACCTCTTTCTTCCTTTTTTAGAAGCTTTGTCATACCGTTAGAGCTGATTATCTTTCCCGATTTCCCTGCAATACCCCTTAATTCAACTTCCTTTCCTTCCGCAAAAAAAATTGATGAAAAGTTCTTGAAAATTAAAAGCTATTGTACCAAGGATTGTAGCCATTGGACTCCTAGTACAACATCAGCACCTCCCATTGGAATGGAGAGCATTGGGCTAGTCAATACATATTCTCCCATGGATAGCTTGATATTATGGCACTTTCCAAAGAAATTTATTGTTTCTCAATTTGCAATCATCACTTGACACTCAGGTGCTGGATATAAGAAACAATTAAATTCTTTTGCTACCTTATAATGAATAAAATTGTGAGTACTTCCTGAATCAATCAACACTATTACCTTTTTCTTCTTGATTTGTCCTTCTATCTTGATGGTTTGAGGAGTGGTAATTCTTTCCAATGCATTACAAGATATGGTCGGATTCATTTTTTCTTCATCTAGGCTTTGTTCCTGGAGTATATCCTCTTCTTTTGACATTTCTTTCTCCTTTTCTTCTTCCTCTTCACAATCTATGTAGAATAATTTCTTCTCAGCACACTTATGACTTTTAGTGTATTTGCTATCACAACTGTAGCAAAGCCCTTTTGCTCTTTTTTCTTCCAATTGTTGTGGTGTCAACCTTATAGGTTGTGAAAGACTAGCAGCAACACCACTTTCGTCTTTATAGATGTGAGTGGTATGCTTCCTAGTTGCCATAATTTTGCTTTCCATTTTTCTTGCTAACCTGAATGCCTTCTCTAATGAATCAGGTTCCCAAAGGTGAACATCATGTTGGATATTATCCTTTAAAGACCCTATGAACACATCAATCCTATGCTCCTCTGGAATATCTTTTACCCTTATGTTCAATTTTTGGAACTCCTCAATGTGCTCCATTATTGAACCCTTTTGTTTAAGACTTATCAATTGGCTAAAAAATGTGTTGCTTTTTGTATCCTCATAATGTGCTGTCAATTCTTCCGTAAATTGCCCAAGTGATAATTTGTTTACGAGAGAAAAGCCATTGATACCATACAAACTGATTTGGTTCCAAATATAAAGTTGCAATACGTACCTTTTGTGTGTTTTGCACATTATTGAGATCGAAAATTGCTCCATCTGTAATATCCATGTTGCGGGATCCTTGCCATCAAACTTCCTCATATCGATTTTTGGCATATGGTGGGTCTTCGATCCAACATTAGAGTCTATGGAATCATGATTTACATTTCTTTTGTTCTCATCATGAGTTTCCTTTACTACCCTTTCACCACCATTAGTAAGTATTTCTTGAAGAAAATTTGTCAAATCTGCCTTCAAATCTGCCATGTCTGTCTTCAACTCTGTCTTCAAATCTATTTTCAAATCGTCCATCTTAGCTTCCATTCCCTTTATCTTATATTCCACGCAATTTATCTTATATTCCACGCCATTTATCTTAGCTTCGGTTAGCCTTTGTGAGCGTGACATTTGTTGCACTTGTTCTTGTAATTTTGATATATCATGTAGAATTTCTTCCTCTTCTTCATGAGTCATGCTAGAGCTTTCAGGTTCCTTACTAGGTGTTTACATTTTCTTTCCTCGGGGCATCAGTACCGATAATAATTCTCTACTATGCCCTTTGAATTCCTTCAAAATAAATTTTCAAACCAATCTTAAGCAAAAATTTAAAAGAATCTACACACCTTTTTTCACTTTGTAGGAGCTTGATATTG
>APFE030171517.1:0-50427 GCA_000404065.3 Pinus taeda
GGTGTGCTCCGGATTCTTCATGGATGTGTCCTGGTCCCAACACGGTGAAGAGGAGTTGACCTGGGATAGAGCAAGCTCTCAAGGCAGGTGGTGTTCCATGTAAGGCGTGCGCTTCTAACGCATTGGAGCGGAGAATCCTGGTTGGTCGAGAGTGGATGGATGGATAATCGTTTGAGGGGAGGCTCAATGGTCCTTTGTTCGAGGTGAGGATTGTTGAGTATACGACCAAAGTCCCACATTGACTAGAAGTGGGGAGGATCATGGGTATATAAGGATGGACAAATATCTCCATTGGTATGAGGCCCTTTTGGGGTAAGTCCAAAAGCAAATCCATGAGGGCTTAGGCCCAAAGTGGACAATATCATACCATTGTGGAGATATGTGGAGTCCACAATCCTTGGAATGAGTAGGTAATAGAAGATTCATGTTCCCCACATATTTGACATAAAAGTGGCACCTCATGAGTGATCTCTTAGATGATCCTACCACAAGATCTCAAGTAGAAGAAGCTTCACATGCACTTACAACTATGAATCCATGCATATTCATGCATTTCTACATGATATTAGCTTCGGATCCTCAATCTTGTGAAGAGGTTGAAGGAAATCCCAAATAGGAAGCAACAAGGAATAAGGAATACAATTCGTTCACTTCAAACCACACTTTGGATTTGGTTCCACTTCTGACAGGTTGAAATCTTGTCCATTGTAAATGGATCTACAAAACCAAAAAAGAAGTAAATGGAATGATAAAAAATTATAAAGCTAGGTTGGTAACCCAAGGATTTTAATAGGTACATTTGATTGATTATGATGAGACATATGCACATGTGGAAAAAATGGACTCCATTAGGATTTCTCTTGCAATTGCAACAATAAATAAGTAGGAGGTTCCCCATGTTAGGGTCCTATGATTTTTATAGGATTGCTTGATTATAACTGATAATTATTATGTTTGAGATGTTGTAAATAATATTTCATCCTGCAAAATATTTCTAACGTGACACCAAGTATTAGAATTTTAGGAGCTTTTTTGCATCACAATGTTTGGATCATATTAGACTCTAGGTGTTTTCATCAGAAAGTGCTTAAAATAATCTTTCCAACGATATATCCTGTGCCTAAAACTGACTCCTGGACTGAGATAGGCCAGAATGAAATTTTGACTTCAAAAGTAGATAAAGGCTTGGGAACTATTTTTGCTACAATTTTAAATTATGTTTGCATCTATCCTTTGTTAAAAATATTTTCCCCATTATGGATATGAAATATGATTTTTAACTCTAGCTAGTACCCACATAACCATCACCCCATTTCCAGATTTATTTCATTATCGCTTCATTTGTTATAAATCCCAAGTAGAGCCACATTTCCATATTTTATTATAAACTCTAGCCTTGTCCCAAAAATCCATTTGATATATAAAATCTAGTCGCATTTATTCTTTGATAATAGTCCAACTCTAGCCTAACCCATTATTTCAATTTCCAAACCTTATTCACATTCCTATTCCATTTTAACTCTAGTCGTTCCCCATATCATTGAACGTACCGCAAAACCTTTTATAATACATTATGTTGTAATGTATTACAACATAACTTTTAGAATCAGCCCTGACCCACCAACAACGGGTTATCGCATATCACACCATCCCGCAAAGTCCCACTCACAGATATCGCAAAATTCCTCCCCATCTGACGATTGCGATAACACTCCTACCATCGATTGCGATGAAGTCCCTGTCGATCACACCAACTTTAAGCCCATCCCCCACAAGGTATTCCTCTTGGTTGTGATTGTGATACAATACATGGTTCCCTTTCGGACCTGCTGGGATTATTAATTGGATTTTGAAAAGATTCGGATCCGGGGGGTTCGAGTTTGTGGTTAAGTCCCGCTGGATTCGATATTTCATATGTTACAATTTGTTACATTTCCATCACTGGGTCTCTGGTAAACACACCTCGGATGCGATATATTATAAGTTGTATTCTAAATGGTTTTCAAGTCCAAGTTTATGGCCTCACTCCCGTGTACTCCCTTCCTCATTGCGATTGTGATGTCGAAAGCCCCAACTGGATGCGATATATTATATGGTGAATTTAAAACGTTTTCATGTCTGGATTTGCAGAGAATCCTGTATATATAAACAAATCCTCTCCCATTGGGATTGCGATGTAGAAATTACCAC
Organism: Pinus taeda; assembly: GCA_000404065.3. Classification (NCBI taxonomy): domain Eukaryota; kingdom Viridiplantae; phylum Streptophyta; class Pinopsida; order Pinales; family Pinaceae; genus Pinus; species Pinus taeda. The sequence continues at coordinate 2,191 of APFE030171517.1, forward strand.
CTGGATGCGATATTTTATAGAATGGATTTAAAGGATTTTTCAGCTCCGCTCCCTTGGAAAAGCACTGCAAAATGTATTGTATAAGAGTTGGTTCTACTACGATTGCAATAAGAAAAAGGGTTTCATTTTTATAAAAGATCCTTATCTCAATGGCCTATATCAAACTTTCCAAAATCAACAACAAAGGCTATGTGTCTCCTCTCCATATTTCGAACCCCCCCCCCCTCATACATCGTTGTAGAACCCCCCTGAAAAGTAGATTCCTTTGACTTTCAAACCCAGCTCCACCTCCACTTCATCTTGCAGCCTCCAATCTGAGCTGCCACATGGCCCCTCCTGACATCCATTCATAGTATGAAACAATCATTCCCCCTGGCTCACTTTTAACATAAAAAACAACAGTGAAGGAACAAAGAACAACTTCATGTTTTCAGTACAATAGTCATCAAACAGAATGCAGTGGGAATAGTGGGACAGTGAGACACATATGCCAACATGACAACAATATTTCTCACTTAAAGGCCTAGTCACTACCATAACTCATAGAAAAAACATCAACAATCAACCAGCTGATATTTTTTAAATAGGTTAGTTTTTTTTTATCTTTTGTAATAAAATCTTGAATTCTGTTTCAAGATATTTGTACAGATATTCGTAACAAATCTTGATATTTTAGATGAAGATATTTTGTAATAAATTTGTATAAATACTTTATCATTTTAAGTAATACAGGTTGGTTTTTATACAAAAGAACACTATTGTATATTGTTGAAGCATTAACAGATTTACCAGTAATACAAAAATATATTTCATGGGATTCTTGTGTCAAGTCGTTGGTGAAGTGCCTCTATCATTCTATGAGTTTATATTTATGCTTTTATCATACACATTTGTTTCTAAATCTGAGTTATTCAATAGATAATTAAAGGACACAACTTGTTTAAATCTACACTCTACTCCTGGCTTTGAATAATTTCCATGTTTCTACTAAAATTTAAATATAGAATTCAGGTAACAATGTTCTATATCTAAAGTGAATCTTAATCTGTTCTTCCTTCCCCATCTCATAAACTAAAAGAATCCAATTAGTTTGGCTACCCTGCCCTATGAGATCTATCTGTAAACGTTGACGATCCGTAATTTATGAAATAGACTCCATAGTCCAATGGTAATCTAGTTATCAACCAACCATCCAAATACAAATCAAACCTTAAACTTCATAACTAGCTTAATATTCAATACAACAAAGTTAAATCTTATAGAGAGATCCCTCTCTAAAGCTGGCAGGGCTAGATTCCAACTTCCAAAGTAGGTTTGTGGTTACCTTTGCGATTTTCTTTTGCAACCTCAGAAAATAACAGAGTGCTAACATTCTGGCGACTATATTGTGGAACTGAATATTTCATATTCCTCATAAATGTGTATCAAGTTCCATATATGATTACTGATGGTGGATAGTGATCAGACACAAGAAAGTTGTATCATTCACCGAACGACTCCGCTTTGAAAGTATCCAGAATCGATGGCTTCACAGACCATGTTCCAAGAAACTTCAAATCAAATTCCAAGAAGGATAGGCCTTGTCAACACAAGGATGGGAAGACAACATGTGAAAGTCAGGTATTTAGACTTGAATTTACTTCAGGATAAAGTATTATGTTTTTTCAATCGCCTTCTGTCTTTCCCTCAGAGTATCTTAAATATTTTCTTTGGTCTATTAAATTCAAATCAAGATGACGAATATGAACATAAGCCCCTTTATGCGAATGTATATCCTTCTCTTGATGTTTCAAATGCATCTCATCTTAATACGGGTTGTCTCAAACAAGATCCAAACAACAAACATAGTCCATCTAGTATAAATTCATCTCAGATCTCAGTTATGACCAATAGTCGGTATGCATCATTAAATCTGTCATTCCCTTTGCATGAGCTACTGAAGAACTATGATCAGAGGCTACCTCAGTTTGATGGTACAAGTGATATCACAGTAAGGAAACATGTAAACAAAATCATTGATTTCATTGACTTGGAGGAAGTTGATCATGAAGATGTCAAATTGAGGTAGTTTTCTCAAAGCCTTTCAAGAAAAGCTAGGAAATGGTATAGAAGTTTGACAACCACAAGTATTCCTGGTTTCCAATAGTTTCAAAGCATTTTCCTTAATAGTGGGAGGTTAAAAGGTACCCTTTTCAGATTATGGAAGAGCATTGGAATCTAAAAAGGAAGTTTGATGAGAGAATCCAAGATTTCTCAACCAGATTCAATAGTGTTTATGATTCCATACCCACTGATATAAAGCCTCCCCCAAGAATGGCTATGCTTCATTATTTGGATGGTTTTGACGCTGATATTTCCTATTATCTCATAGAAAGATACACTTCCACTTTTGAGGGCATGAAAAAAGTGTGTTTGATGTGGAAATGAACCTATTGATCAAAATATCCAGAACGGAAGTTGAAAAAAGGAAAGTAATTAAATAGGAGTTTCTCCCTTTATTAAACCTTAAGTTAGAGACATTAATGAAAACCATGGAAAGGTTTACGAACCCATTTATTTTGCAAGATAAAACTGTTGTTAGTGGACATCAAAATATACCTCCTTTTCAAGCAGACATGGAACAAGAAGGAGAGATTGTTGGGTCACATCACCAAAAGGTAGAAACTGGTTGTTTTGTGGATTCATTTGAAAGAAGTTTAGGAACACAACTAGTGGAAGGTTATGACCAAGAGGATGTTAAATTTTAGAAAGTTAAGGAAAATAGTCACCATGTGTGTGTTACTTATGACAATGATGAAAAACAGGATGAAAATATTGAAACATATGAGCATACATATATTTTAGACATTGAACATCAAGAAAACAATGGAAATTATGCTGATGGTGACTCTTTACCCCTATGTTATGACACATTTAAGGTGTTGAAAGAAAGTCATGATAACTCTTTACCTCTATGTTATGCTACATTTTAAGAGTTGAAAGAAAAATATAAGATCACTGGTGAAGCAGTAAAGCAAGTTGAAACGAGCACGACGGGGCAACCACCTTCTTATATAGAGGATGACCTTGTTTTGTGTTACATTAGAGACTCCTTTATTCAAAAATCATAGTTATTAAGTAACCATGAGAGTGAAGATCATATAGTCTCCTGGGAACCAGTACTTAATACTTTACATCAACCTTGCAAATTTTTATTTGATCATGATATAGATGAGGATTGTCTTTCAATTTTTTCTTCTAAATTTTCACTTTCTGAAATTTTATTTCAAAGAGAAGATTATCAAGTTTAGATTTCCGAAGAAGTATGTATGGACAATGTACATAATGAACCTGCACAGGCCAGCTTTGAAGAAAATTCATATGAAGATGAACATAATTGTCGACAAATTATTCCAACCACCTTTTCAATACAAAAGAATTATATCATTGAGTTTCAATGAGATGCCAAAGAAGAACATGTTGTTTTACATCTTACAAATGAAAAACACAGTATTTATAATCTTAAATCCCTTGAAAACACAATGCTAGAAAATTAAAAAAGCAATAGATACATTTTTGAGGAAGTATATGATAAGTTATTTTCAGGCATAGTACAACAAAGAGAAATTCTCCATGATTTTGAGGATGCTTTGGAAAACCTGTTGGAATCTTTAACAAAAATGAATTCTGTGTTGGTTATGGATTATAAATAAGGCTCTAGTCAGGATTTTGAGTTTCCATTTTTTGAGGTTATTTTTCTATTTGGAGAAATGGAATGCAAGCTTCAAACTAGTAGTCATCTTTGTGACTTGCTACATTGGAATTTTTGTATAAGTTGATTCAATTTTCAATAGTATAGGGTAGGTAGCAATGTGAAAATAAGCTCAGCACTCTGAGCATTTTTTTCAAGCACTATGGTTAGTTTTAGTTTCATTTTGCAGTATAGTTTTTAGTTCAGTGTGTATTTTAGATTTCACTTTTCAGTGTGTAGAATGGTTTTAATTTCAGTTTAGTAATTTCAGTCACAGGGATTTTATGAAAGAACAGGTTGTGGGATCAACCCAATAGATTAGGCCACTATTCTACAATGTTCTTGACACCTCACAAGGAGAGTGCCATCCCTAGCTAGAGCCACTATTAGGGTCCTATAATTTTTATAGGATTGCTTGATTATAGTTGATCATTATTATGTTTGAGATGTTGTAAATAATATTTCATCTTGCAAGTTATTTCCAAAACGACACCAAATATTAGGATTTGAGGAGATTTTTTGCATGACGATGTTTGGATCAGATCAGATTCTATGTTTTCATCAGAAAGTGCTTAAAAGAATATTTTCAATGGTATATCCTGTGCCCAAAACTGACTCCTGGATTGAAAGATAGGCCAAAATGAAGTTTTCACTTGAAAAGCAGATAAAGGCTTGAGAAATAATTCTGCTATAGTTTTAAATTATGTTCGCATCTATCCTTTGTTAAAAATATTTTCCCCATAATGGATATGAAATATGATTTTTAACTCAAGCTAGGACCCACATAACCATCACCCCATTTCCAGATTTATTCCATTATCCCTTTATTTGTTATAAATTCCAACTCGAGCCACATTTCCATGTTTTATTATAAAATATAGCCTTATCCCAAAAAGTCCAATTAATATATAAACTCTAGTCACATTTCCATTCTTGATAATAGTCTAACTCTAGCCTAACCCATTATTTCAATTTCCAAACCTTATTCACATTCCTATTCCAACTTTAATTGTAATCGTTCCCCATATCATTGAACGTACCACAAAGCCTTTTATAATACATTACATTGTAATCTATTACAACATAAATGTAGAAATTCCCATTGTAGATCACCTGATAATGCAATATACTAAAGCAAAATACTTGATCTACTTCTACAAACAAACTTGCAGAAGCTTAATTGATTTTGAGAAAGATCAAAAAGAACACATATAGCAGAGAATGAGAAATCAATCACACATGAACACAGAAGAATACTCTGGGGAAAGCCTCAGCTAAAAAACATGATCTCTGTATTATCATACAAGTGGAAATATGTCCAGATTAGACAAAGCTTTAGCTCACAAGCTATCCAGCACTTAGTACAATCACTTTGTTGTTCATAGACAGTAAAAGGCTTCTCACAATCCTTCCCCTCTACCCTCCAAGCCTCCTATTTCCTTGCGCAGTTTCTCCTGGGGTCCAATGCTGCCACCTGTGTGAATTCACCTCTCACACACTCATCAAAACTCAGAAATAATTGTGCAGCCTTGAAGGAGATAATTCCTTCTACATGGATGAGTTTCCTATATAGGAAAAATCCTCCAACTGATAGTACACTGTCCCATCCTCTTATCTCAATTGGGTCTCTGATTGAACTGACATGCATGAGTTATTTATGAGAGAATATTCAGTTATCTGAAGTGTAGCAGTTACATGCATGCATGCATTAAATAATTGAACTCACAATTAGTTCAACAAACTATTTGAACTAATCTAACTAGACTTAACTTAGTTAACTGAGCTAACTAATTACAAATAAAAGTACAACTCATCCTAATCTCCTTAATTAAGGGTTAACTTCCTCAATAAATGGAGAAATTGTTGCATGTCTTCACATAGACTTCATATTTGATTTTCTATAACTAATTAACTCAAGATGAATTAATTAATTATTTTACAAACAACTGCTAAGATCAAATTCAAATTTTAATTCTCAATTTTAGTTTTGGGACTAACTAAAATTGGAATGTATCCCAAAATACTATTTATAGCAATGCTATTTTTAGCATTTCCATTTTTTCATTCCTTGTTGCTATGTCCAACACTAGTACCTGAAATGCTATTTATAGCATTTCTTGTTGCCATTTTCAACACTACCTCTCAACAAGAAAGGCATTCAACTCGAACTTGATCCTGAACCTTTGGAATGTTCTGCATGCAACACTTCTCCCAAGTGTTGCTGCTCCAACAACTCTAGAAACAAAAAAAATCTCCCAACTGACCTCCTTGTTGGGCTAGAAACATCCTTTGACGTTGAAGCTTCCTCTGCCACTGACAAGTTCTCCCTCTATGACCTCTGAGCTGCTGCAGCACTCCATGCATCTCGCACTATACAAGGTACTGAACAAGCTCTTATCACTGGTCATGTGGAATGAAGTTCCACTGTTAAGAAACCAACCACATCCCACCATGGATGAAACCATGCATGCGGAGAAGTTGAAATCCAACTCGAATTGTGATGCCAATGCTTGACCTTCAGATCCTTCCTTGGATCCCATCTTGGATTTCTTCAGTTGAAAATTTGTAGCAAAATGGCCCATCTCATGACAATGAAAGCATCGCACTTTCGGTTTGTCAAACTTCTTCACATCATAGGAATAACTCGATTTGGGATGAGAATCCTTCTCCTTCCCTTTCTTTTCCTTACTCACTAAGGCACAATTTTCTTCATCCTCCTTGGATGAAGAACCATCTCTAGTGCTTCTCCTTATATCCTCCTGCATCACATCCGACCAAAGTCGTTCCCAATCTGGTAGTTTTTCTCTTCCATTTACCTAGTCTTGGTAGCTATGCTAGCTCTTAGGAAGACCGAGGAGAGAAAGACTCACGATGTCATCACTGGTTGTCATGATCCCTACACTTCCAAGCTCATCCCTGCAGGTGGTGAGCTTCTTCAGATATGTAGAGATTGTGTCACCCCTTTCACACTTGATTTTTTGAAGTTTGTATTTTAGTTCCAACTTCCTCTGATCACTGTTGTTCTGATATAGATCTTTCAATGTTTTCCACATCGAAAATGGTGTCTCCTTCGCATGAATGCTCGAGACAATGTGGTCTCGAACTCCTTGCAGGAGGATTCTCCTCGCTCTAGCCAAACATTTCTTCCATTCCACCAATTTTGTAGCATTAGCTACTACCAGCTTGGGGACTTCTTGATCAATGAAGTCCTTTAGACCGTTGTCCTCTAATACTGCTTCCATGCGATCCTTCCAAGCTATATAATTCGAGCTTCCATCAAGAGCATACTCGAGTCTTAAACTGTTGAAAACCATTGGGTAAATTTGAGATGTGATAAGAATTCAAATTCTATAATCAGGAACTTGAAACTTTGAACTTCTCCTTTCTTTGTATATTGTTCTTCACTTTGATCAACTTGGCTCTGATACCATGTAGAAATTCCCACTGTAAATCACCTGATAATTCAATAAACTAAAGCAAAATACTTGATCTACTTCTACAAACAAACTTGCGGAATCTTAATCGATTTTGAGCAAGATCAAATAGAACACATATAATAGAGAATGAGAAATAAATCACACATGAACATAGAAGAATACTCTGGGGAAAGCCTTAGCTAAAAACCCCAATCTCTATATTATCATACAAGTGGAAATATGTCCGGATTAACAAAGCTTTAGCTCACAAGCTATCCAGCTCTCAGTACAATCCCTCTGCTACTCATAGACAGTCAAAGGCTTCTCATAAACCTTATCCTCTGCCCTCCAAGCCTCCTATTTCCTTGTGAATTTTCTCCTGGGGTCCAATGCTGCCACCTATGTGAATTCACCTCTCACACACTCATCAAAACTCAGAAATAATTGCGTAGTCCTGAAGGAGATAATTCCTTCTGCATAGATGAGTTTCCTATATAGGAAAAATCCTCCAACTGATAGTACATTGTCCCATCCTCTGATCTCAACTGGGTCTCTGATTGAATTGACATGCATGAGTTATTTATTAGAGAATATTCAGTTATCTGAGGTGCAACAATTACATGCATGCATGCATTAACTAACTGAACTCACAATTAGTTCAACAAACTATTTGAACTAATCTAACTAGACTTAACTCAGTTAACTGAGCTAACTAATTACAAATCAAAGTACAACTCATCTTGATCTCCTTAATTAAGGGATAACTTCCTCAATCAATGGAGAAACTGTTGCATGTCGTCACATAGACTTCATGTTTGATTTTCTACAACTAATTAACTCAAGATGAATTAATTAATTATTTTACAAACAACTGCTAAGATCAAATTCGAATTTTAATTCTCAATTTTAGTTTAGGGACTAACTAAAATTGCAATGTATCCTGAAATACTATTTATAGCAATTCTATTTTTAGCATTTCCATTTTTTCATTCCTTGTTGCGATGTCCAACACTAGTACCTGAAACGCTATTTATAGCAATGCTATTTATAGAATTTCTATTTTTAGCATTTCTTATTTCCATTTTCAACACTCCCTCTCAACAAGAAATGCATTCAATTCGAACCTGATCCTGAACTTTTGGAATGTTCTGCATGCAACACTTCTCCCAAGTGTTGTTGCTCCAACAACTCTAGAAACAAAAAAATCTCACAACTAACCTCCCTGTTGGGCTAGAAACATCCTCTGATGCTGAAGTTTCCTCTGCCACTAACAAGTGCTCCCTCTATGACCTCTGAGCTATTGCAACACTCCATGCATCTCGCATCATTGCACACCTCTCTGTGCCATCCTGTACTGGTGCAACACTCCTGTGCCTCTCGCATTGTTGCAACCTACTAACTCTGCGCTGTCTTAGGATTCTTGCACTATAGCTCTCTCTGTTGCTCCATCTACATCTATCTCTACCCACTCATCTAGTCCTACTACTCCAAATCGGGGCTCCTGTAGCAAGGTATAATCAAAGAGGTTGGGTACCTCAATGATCCTTCCCCTATTCCAGCCTTATTGGGACTGTCACTCCATATCACCCCACCTCCGACCTGGAGGTATGGATGCATGTGATCCCTCTGCCCACTTGGCTCGAAATTTCCCCCTACTGGAGGTCTTTGCATGAGTGGATGCCTCCACTCGGTCTCCTCTCGGCTTCTCCAGTTGTGGCTGCTCCACAACCTCCTGAAGCTACTTCACTAATTATGGCTCCTCCACATTGTCTGAGACTTCTTCTGGAGTTGCATGTTGAGAGGTAATGTACTCTCCCTCTCAACCACCAAGTCTCCAATAGTTGCCTTGCTCCTCAAGGCTTTCCATGCATCTTGAACCTCAAGAGCATACAGGTTCTTGACTCGTGAACCGATCTGCTTCACCTGTCTTGCGGCGATGTCCCTAAGGAAAAATTTTCCCTTACTGAAGACTACATCATAGCCTTTGTCTTCCAGCATCGCGATCGATACCAAGTTTTTCTTTAGTCCTGGCACATACTTTACATTTGTCAAGGTAATGCGAGCTCCATGCTCCCTCTAAAAAACAACTGTGCCTACTCCTGAGACACTATACTTTTCATCATTACCCATCACCATGAGTATCTAGAGATCCTTCTCCTCCAAGGTACTGAACAAAATCTTATCACCAGTCATGTGGAATGAAGTTCCACTGTCAAGAAACCAACCACATCCCACCATGAATGAAACCATGCATGTGAAGAGGGTCAAATCCAACTCGAACTGTGATGCGAATGCCTCACCTTCAGATCCTTCCTTGGATCCCATCTTGGATTTCTTTAGTGGAAAATTTGTAGCAAAATGGCCCACCTCATGACAATGAAATCATTGCACTTTCGATTTGTCAAACCTCTTCCCACCATAGGAAGAACTCGATTTGGGATGAGAATCCTTCTCCTTCCCTCTCTTTTCCTTACTCACTAAGGCGCAATTTTCTTCATCCTCCTTGGATAAAGAACCATCTCTGGTGCTTCTCCGTATCTCCTCCTACATCAGATCTGACCAAAGTCATTCCCAATCTGGCAGTTTCTCTCTTTCATTTACTGAGTCTTGGAAGCTATGCCAACTCTTAGGAAGACCGAAGAGAGAAAGACTCACCATGTCATCATCAGCTGTCGTGATCCCCACACTTCCAAACTCATCCCTGCAGGTGGTGAGCTTGTTCAGATATGTAGAGATCGTGTCGCCCTTTTCACACTTGATTTTCTGAAGCTTGTCTTTCAGCACCAACTTCCTCTGATGGATGCCATTCTGATATAGATCTTTCAATGTTTTCCACATCAAAAACGATGTCTCCTTCCCATGGAGGCTCGAGACAATGTGGTCTCAAACTCCCTCTAGGAGGATTCTCCTCGCTCTAGCCACACATTTCTTCCATTCTGCCAATTATGTAGCATTAGGTACTGCCAGCTTGGGGACTTCTTGATCAATGAAGTCCTTTAGACCATTTTCCTCTAATACTACTTCCATGCGATCCTTCCAGGCTATATAATTCAAGCTGCCATCAAGAGCATACTCGAGTCTTAAACCGTTGAACGCCATTGGGGAAATTTTAGATGTGATAAGAATTCAAATTCTATAATCAGGAGCTTGAAAATTTGAACTTCTCCCTTATTTGTACATTGTTCTTCACTTTGATCAACTTGGCTCTGATACCATGTAGAAATTCCCACCGTAGATCACCTGATAATTCAATATACTAAAGCAAAATACTTGATCTACTTCTACAAACAAACTTGCAGAAGCTTAATCGATTTTGAGCAAGATCAAATAGAACACATATAACAAAGAATGAGAAATCAATCACACATGAACACAGAAGAATACTCTGGGGAAAGCCTCAGCTAAAAACCCCGATCTTTGTATTATCATACAAGTGGAAATATGCCTGGATTACACAAAGCTTTAGCTCACAAACTATCTAGCTCTCAGTACAATCCCTCTACTGCTCATAGATAGTCAAAGGCTTCTCACGAGCCTTCTCCTCTGCCCTCCAAGCCTCCTATTTCCTTGTGCAGTTTCTCTTGGGGTCCAATGCTGCCACATGTGTGAATTCACCTCTCACACACTCATCAAGACTCAGAAATAACTGCGCAGTCCTGAAGGAGATAATTCCTTCTGCATGGATGAGTTTCCTATATAGGAAAAATCCTCCAACTGATAGTACACTGTCCCATCCTCTGATATCAACTGGGTCTCTGACTGAACTGACATGCATGAGTTATTTATGAGAGAATATTCAGTTATTTGAAGCGCAGTAGTTACATACATGCATGAATTAACTAACTGAAATCACAATTAGTTCAACAAACTATTTGAACTAATCTAACCGGACTTAACTCAGTTAACTGAGCTAACTAATTACAACTCAAAGTACAACTCATCCTGATCTCCTTAATTAAGGGATAACTTCCTCAATCAATGGAGAAACTGTTGCATGTCTTCACATAGACTTCATATTTGATTTTCTACAACTTACTAGCTCAAGATGAATTAAATTAATTATTTTACAAACAATTGCTACGATCAAATTTGAATTTGAATTCTCAATTTTAGTTTAGGGACAAACTAAAATTGGAATGTATCCCGAAATACTATTTATAGCAATGTTATTGTTAGCATTTCCATTTTTTCATTCCTTGTTTCTATGTCCAACACGGGTACCTGAAATGCTATTTATAACATTTCTATTTTTAGCATTTCTTGTTGCCATTTTCAACAACAACATTTAGAATCGTCCCTAACCCATCAGCAGCAGGTTATCACATGTCGCACCATCCTGCAAAGTCTCACTCGTTGATATCAAAAAATTCCTCCCCATCCATTAATTGCGATGAAGCCCCGCCAATTTCCCTCGCTGATAGCGATATCGCAGTCAGTGAATCGCACCAAATTTAAGCCCCTCCCCCGCAAGGTGTTCCTCCTAGTTGTGATTGCGATACAATACATGGCCCCCTTTCCGTACCTGCTAAGATTATTAGTTGGATTTTGAAAAGCTTCAGGCCCGGGTTTGTGGGTATGTCCCACCAGATGCGATATTTCATATGTTGCAATTTGTTAAATTTTTAGGTCTGGGTCTCTGGTAAACACCCCCTAGATGCGATATATTATAAGTTGTATTCTAAAGGGTTTTTGGGTCTGGATTTATGGTCGCCCTCCTGTGTACTCCCTTCCTGGTTGCAATTGCGATGTGGAAAGCCCCTGCCAGATGCGATATATTATATGGTGAATTTAAAAGGTTTTCGTGTCCGGCTCTGTAGAGAATCCTAATTATATATATAAATCCTCTCCCATTGCGATTATGATGTGGAAAGGCCCACCCGGATGCGATATTTTATAGAATGGATTTAAAGGAATTTTTAGCTCCGCTCCCTTGGAAAAGCACTGCAAAATGTATTGTATAAGCCTCGACCCTGCTATGATTGCGATAAGAAAAAGGGCCGCGTGTTTATAAAATATCCTTATCTCAACAACCCAGATCAAACCTGCCCAGCTCCATTTCAAATTATTCAAGGGGAAGGGACGTCCAAACTCAAAGCTACATGTCATCCTCTCCATATTTCGGACCCCCCCGTTTCATACATCATTGTAGCACACCCCCCCTCCGAAAAGAAGATTCCTTTGAATTTCAAACCCGGCTCCACCTCCACTTCATCTTCCGGGCTCCAGTCTCAGCTACCACATGGCCCCTCCTGACATCCATTCATAGTTTGAAAGAATTGGTCCCCTTGGCTCACTTTTAACAGAAAAAACAACAACGAAGGAACATAGAACAACATTGTGTTTTCAACACAATAGTCATAAAACAAAACGTAGTGGTAATAGTTGGAAAACGAGACACATATGCCAAAAAGACAAAAATATTTCTTGCTTAAAGGCCTAGTCACTACCATAACACTTAGAAACAACATCAGCACTCAGCCGATTGATAGTTTTTAAACACTCTATTCTATTTTTATACTTTTGTAATAAAATCTTGAATTTTGTTTCAAGATATTTGTATATATATTCGTAACAAATAATGATATTTTAAATGAAGATATTTTGTAATAAATTTGTATAAATACTTTATCATTTGAAGTAATACATGTTGGTTTTTATACAAAAGAACACTATTGTATATTGCTAAAGCATCAATGGATTTACCAGTAATACAGAAAGCTCTGTCACAGGATTTTTGTGTCAAGTTGTTGGTGAAGTTCCTCTATCATTCTATGTGTTTATATTTCTTAGTTTATCACACATATTTGTCTCTAAATCTGAGCTATTCAATAGATAATTAAAGGATATAATTTGTTTAAATCTACACTCTGCTTCCGGCTTTGAATAATTTCCATGTTTTCTACTTAACTTTAAATATAGAATTCAGGGAACAATTCTCTATATCTAAAGTGAATCTTAATATGTTCTTCCTTCCCCATCTCATAAACTAAAAGAATCCGATCAGTTTGGCTACCCTACCCTATGAGATCTATCTATAAACACTGAAATTGATCCATACTTTATGAAACAAACTCCATAGTCCAATGGTAATCTAGTTATCAACCAACTATTCAAATACAAATCAAACGTTAAACTTCATAACTAGACTAATATTCAATCCAACAAAGTTAAATATTATAGAGAGAGCCCTCTCTAAAGCTGGCAAGCTAGATCCCAACTTCCAAAGTAGGTTTGTGGTTACCTTTGCAATTTTCTTCTGCAACCTCGGAAAATTACTGAGTACTAGCACACCACATGGATGTGAAAAACACATTTCTTCATGGTGATATTAATGAAGAGATATATATGGAGAAATCAAAATAATATGTTCAAGACTTATCATTAGTGTGCAGACTAAAGCAATATTTATATAGCCTCAAACATGCAATTCATGCATGGTACACAAAGATGGACTCCTAGCTTCTCCCGTAGGGTTTCCAACATTGTCAGTACAATCCAAATGTTTATGTGTTGAGGTAATTTGATTAATTATTATTTATAGTATTGTACGTAGATGAATTAATTATCACAAGTAGTTCACCCGCAACTTGTTGTCAAGTCTACTCTACATGACATGTTCACCATGAATGACATGGGGCTTCTCATCTACTTTCTTGGTCTTGAGGTTAGTCAGAATAATTCAAGAATCAAATTGGATCAGCCAAAGTATGTGTGGGATCTACCTGCTATATTTAAGAAACCACACCTTTCTTATCTAGAATTAATCCAGAAAATGGAAGTACAAAACGATTGGTATATTGTACATTTTACAGGAAACTGGTGGGTATTTTTTTGTACTTCACTCATTCATTGCTAGACATCTCTTATTCCATTGAATTAGTATCCACGTATATGGAGGAGCTACATGAGATCCATTGGAAAGAAACTAAGAGGATTATTTCGTATGCTAAGGGGACCAGATACTATGTTATCTAGAATGTAGCAAGATGCTCATTACATGTCATTTTGCACACAAGATTAGATTCGGTAGGTGATCGAACATATCAGAAGTCCACTTTAGGCTATTTTTTAGCCTTGGATCAATGCTTATCTGTTGGTCGAGTAAAAAAAATTCAATAGTTTTTTTTTTTTTTTTTTTTTTTTTTTTTTTTAATGTTTAGAAGAGTCAGAGTATATGGGTGCAGTGAATGCAACCACATAATCTATCTAGCTACAACTCTTTTTCACGAATTTTTTCATATAGTTCCATCAACTAACGATTAGTTGGTGTGACAACCATAGTACCTTAAAGTTTTGCAAAGATCTAGTCCAACAACAACATACCAAACACATCGAAGTTCACAACACTTCATTCAAGGCTTAATCCATAATGGTATCATTGATCTACAATATTGTTCCTTCGTCGAAAAAATTGTAGATATCTTCACCAACCCTTCATAGAACAACAATTTGCAACATTGCAAGATCTTCTTAGCGTGTCAACAATGATGATTTCCTAGTATTTTTCATAGTACCATTTGAGGGGGGAGGGGGTGTTGTTCCCATTAGGTTTTCACTCTTTCCTCTTATTTTTTTCTTATTAGGTGCATCATATATTGGGTACCTAATACGGTTGCATATTGTGGGGACCCACTTTATTTATTTTTTCACTTGTTGACAGTACTAGACCCACCAAAATTCAAGGGGATCTCCCTGGTAAGAATTCCCAACTAGACCTCAGACCATTTGGAGTAGGAGTCTCAGTAGTGGGTGGTAATATAGTGCCCTGACCACAGTAGCGCGTAGAGATAAGTATGATGACTTTGGTCGGAAGCAAGTATGTGACCTTGCAGCGGGTAAAGTGAGATGCAATGGGGTTATAACACACAGAGTGGAAAAGGAACCGTGCCCCTTAGAAACCTATAATAGTACACACCCTAAAAGGAACACATGAGTGGACTGACATCACAAGCTAGTGTTGACATTGCTAGACCTGCCAAAAAAGGGGATCTCCCTGGTATGAAGTCCCAACTAGACCTCACATCATTTTGTGTAGGAGCCTATTGGGTTACTAATTTGTCATTATTATTATCACTTCTTAACATCCATTTCATCCATTTATACTATTCATTTATCACATTATTTACCATAATTTATTATATAATTCCATTTCATAATTATTTATGCTCTTGTGGATAAGTAATATTTTTTCTCCTTTATTTTTAATAAATTGATGACTATTATGCATGATCTTGCTAATAATGGTTTATTCATGAATTTGTTATAACATCACTCACAATTTTAGCCTCCAAGATCTCTTGCAAATTGCAAATTTGATCTTCAGCTCATAATCAAATATTCCAACTCAGAATTTCATGGGAATAAAATGTGAGAGTTTTTAATTGGACATTTTGGGCAAACGAAGAAGAATATTAAAAATCAAAGACATGAATTTTGTGCAGAATGGAGAAAATTAGTTTCCGTTCAAGTAGTTTTCAGAAATTCGGTCTGGATTGTAGGGAGAAAAGCAAAGTTTTGGAAAGATATATGTGTAGATTTTCTGTTGTGGTTGTTTTCCAAATTTCCCCAATTGCAATGACCAAATTCTACTTGTTCTAGCTGAATCATGACAGAAAGATATCTGAGATCTCATATTGCTTACTAATATTTTATAATAAATATAAATTGAATGAGGAAATCATTTTGTAATCAATTTTATTGTAAATTTCCCTTCGCTGTTTGTATATTTAAAAGACACAAATTAGGGAGAACATATGTAGGAGGAGAAGATCAGATATTGAAGGTTTTTCTTTGAGAATATAACATTAGACTTTTGTATTTTCGTTTTTATTAATGCAAAATTGTTCTTTTGATTATTATCTAGCCTTCAATCCTTCCTACCACAACCCTAATCAGGGAGTTGGGCCCGTTGTCCTGATCAAGTGTTGCTGAAGTAATGTGTGCTTAGTTTCTTTTTAATTAATGTATTTCTTCTTTTCGCTGTAATGGTTTGATGTGAATGTTGTGAATCAGCTTATTGTTACAGATTAATTATTGTTGTCATTTCCGTTGATGTTACATATTAGCTATTACTGTCATTTCCATTTGGTGTTACAGTTGTTTATAATTTGTTGATGAACTCTCGGTCAATTCTGGCTATACAATTATTACATGCATATATTTTGCACGTTAGCCTTGCAATAACCAGTAGATCGTGGATTGATAATTAACGTGGGAAAGGGTTGAATATTTTTATTCACACTTGGACACCAACATTTTGGTGCCATTGTAAGGGGAGGCTATCAAGGTGGAAGAGCACAATCGACGTTGGTCGTTGAATCAATCTCTCACCCTGGGGAGGAAAGGTTTCTACTCCTGCTCCAGGTCCTGAGTGTAAGTTTTTCCTATTTTTTTTTTTTTCTTTCTTTTGTTTTTCTTAGGACCCAATCCCTCGCCCTTGGGAGGAAAGGTTTCTATTCTTGCTCCAGGCCCTGAGCGTACGATTGTTTTGCTTATTTTGTTTTCTTTCTTTGTTTTTTATTAGAACCAATCTCTTGCCCTGGGGAAGGAAGTTTTCTTACCTTGCTCCAGGCCTTGAGCTTAGGGTTTTCTCCAAGTTTTATTTTGTTTTCTTTTCTATTTCAAAACCATTCTCTCACCTTGGGGAGGGAAGTTTTCTTACCATGCTCTAGGTCTTGAGTTGTGAGAACTTTTAAATGTTTAGTTGCATGAACAGATATCCAAACGAAAGGGGCAGGGGAAGGCCCTCAAAAATCATAGGCGGAATTCAAGAAAGAAAGCATCAACATAATCTGGAACCTAGTCGAAGAAATTCACGATACGACAACTATGGGAAATCAAGACTATATTGAAGACTGGTTTCACTCTATTTTTTGCTTGCAACATCACTCTCTACTTCAACAATTCTTGGCACCATCGTTAACGGGGCAGTTGGTTTGTCATACCCTAGTATTTATTGACATTCATTTCTCAAATTCAGGTATGTACACACTTGAGGCCTTATTTCGAAAATGGATTCATTGGAAGTACTATTATACGTAAGTATACTTTATTTTTCAAGGTAAAGTTGGTTAGTGTAGAAAATAGAATAAATAAGTACATAAATAAATAAATTTCTTTATATGTAGAAAGAGTTGTGTTTGTTGCAACTTGTTGAGTATATCAATATTAGTGGTAAATATTTGAATTTATTTGTGTATGTAGACGTATTATATTGAAAACCATATTTCTACAAGCACTCATCATCATTTTGAAAAAAAAATTGCTTGATTATCATATCTTATGGCGTGTGGGCTTGATAAAACCACTGCAAACATGGTTAGCACAGTCATGTTTTAAGGGACCAAATGGGAATATTTTCAAAACTTGTTTCTACACTAAGTATCCCTTTATTTCTACTTTCTAATCCAATTTTAATCACTCAATTTGGATTTTAAACGAAAAATTTATGACCGAAACATTGACAATATGTCCAGTAGGCTGCTCAGGAACAGAGTTAAAACAATCATTTTTTGGAGGCCTAAATGACTATATTTTGGAAACCTGTTTTTATGGTATATTACCCTATTAATCATGCTTACAATTCAATTTGAATCACTCAATTTCCATATTATATGAGACAGTTATGACCAAAGTATTGACTGTCTATCGTAAATCATCACCTTTAAAACTCTATTTTTCTGACCGTTCCTTCACACATTTGACCCATCAATTCTTAATCCCTTAAGAAAATGTTTCTATTGGATATATTTACATTAATATACTTTAATATCCAATTTGAATCATTTCAATCCATCATCAAACAAAAATGTTATGCTTAAAATATCAACTGTTGGTCTAAGTTGGGAAATAAAAAATGACTTTGTTATGTAGGTTGTTCTAAGTAAATTTGACATATCATGCAATTGAATTTTTAAAACCTATTTCAATTGGAGATATCCCTATGAATTCACTTTCATTTGGCTTTGGAATCACTAAAATCGGACAAAAAAGAAAGAAGTTATGATTTAAATACTGCTAGTTAGTATGGTTGGTCACCTCTCTCCCTTAGGTAATAATTTAACTCTACTTTGTTATTCCATGGATTTGTTTTACAGAGTAACTACTTGTTATTTTTTTTTTTTGATTTAGAGAGCCCGACCACCTCTCTTCTTCCATGATTACATGTTTTATTGCAGGTAGACACTCGTTTTTTGCAAGTCCCAGGAGAATAAAGGAGGTCAATTTGTTTTTGAATGAGTGATTCTTGAAGGAAATGATAATGAAATAATATATTTTCATTGAAGCATCTATTAATAAATCTAATATCATAGAATTTTGAGTCTTTGAGGTGCCATGAAAAAAAATGATCATAAGAGTGTGTTACAAAATTATTCCCGCTATTGCTCACCAACAATATGAAGACGTTTTCATTTTTAATGGATTCATAACATGAGAAATGGAGAATTGATTTCCATTTGAAGATCCAAGTGATTTCCACCAAAACATTTTTCCATTCATTTACCATTGACATATTGTTTTTTCTAGAAACAGATTGATATTCCCTTAAGAAACAACATTGGTGCAGTTAAAATCATAGCCGTTGCAACTTAAGTTATTTATTTATTTATTGTTTTTCAATAAAATTGTTGTTTATTTTCTGATTCCTCTTATGTTTTGATTTTTCAGGTGTTCAAAGTCACAAATTTTGTTCCTTCATCAAAATAAAAAGAAGTTCTAAAGTTTCATGATGTTGCTCCATATTTATCCATTTGCCCCTTAATCTTATCAGTATATGGTTTCCTCAGCTCCATTGGTGTAGTTACTTTGTTGGTGCTATTACTCCATCGATTTTGTTACTCCACTGATGTTATTACTCTTTCGATGTTGTTACTCCTCCGATGCTACTACTCCATGGTGAATTTCTTTCTAAGCACCCGGTGTTGTTACTCCTCTGATGTTGTTATTCCTCCAATGCTGCTACTCCATGGTGATTTTTTTTTCTAAGTACCTGGTGTTGTTACTCATTCGACATTGTTACTCCTCCATTGTTTTTACGCTTTCAGTGCTGCTACTCCATGGTGAATTTTTTTCTAAGTACCAGGTGTTGTTAATCCTTCGGTACTGTTACTACTCCAATGTTGTTACTCCTCCGGTGTTGCTACTCCATGGTGAATTTTTTTCTAAGTACCCGATGATGTTACTCCTTCGGTGTTGTTACTCCTCTGATGTTGTTACTCTCTGATGCTGCTACTTTGTGCTGAATTTTTTTTCTAAGTACATGGTGTTGTTACTCCACCCATTCTGATACTCCACCAAGATAAGTCTCCAAGTATGTCCTTGATTGACTCTGTGTATTTGATTCACGTTTCACTTATGACATGACAAACCATGACCAAGGACGATCATACCTCAGTTTGGGGGAGAGGGAGAGGTGTTGCATTTAATAGAAAATGTATCGTATTTAATAGAAATGATGTCATGTCATCATTGCTATTAAAATCTCGTTTCAAATTGTACATCTCACGATTATTACCACCATAATCCATCACAATCTGTAACCCCCACTTATCCATGCACATTGGAACTTCAATCATGTACGACGACATTAACTTGGTGAATGGGAAATACTTTTAAGTGTCTAGGTCCTCTTTGACATAATCATTGGGTAGCCAATTTATCTTTGTTTATCTATAAACATAATCTTATATTTAAGGAATAATTATGCAAAGATGATTTCATCATGCCAACTTTCAACTTTCCTAATTTGTTGAGTCCCTAATCTTGTAAAATTTATGATTATGACCACAAAATTGTACTTAAATATTTCCATCACTATCTAATGAACTATTTCTCAACCCCAATCTTCACAAAGAAAAATATATTTATCAATGGTTATTTGAAGGTTATTAGTTTTTGAGAAGCAAAATTACCCAAGTTGAAAATAGTTACTACAAAACATTTAATTCCATCCCTAGCTCTTAAGGAGCTGGCCTTCCACCCCATATATTAAGTAATATTTTGTTGATTAACATAAATAGTCAGCTGGAGGATAAGAGGTCTCATCATGAGCCGACCTACCATGATCATAGGTCCTAATAGAGTGACATTACCACTACTAGTCACCAAGCCAAGGTAATGGCCTTCAATCATAAAAGTGAAGGAAAAAAGGTCTCATCGCGAGCTGACTTGTTTAATTTTATTAGCTCCCATGAATGGAATTGTTATTAACTGGTTACCAAGCCATAAAAATGATCTTCGGTAGACATCTAAATAAATTGAAATTCTTTTGTAACTATGTACTTATTTCTAATAGATGGGACACTGGCATCTCAAAGGGTTAAAAAGGCATCCCTGTCGAGGCTATGGACGCCTACTAGAAGCAGTGGCCATGCATATGGTATAGAAGTTAATTCAATACTATGATCTACTTGGTTACCTTGTTTTCTCAAAACTAACTGTCGAAAAAACCCATTGTTGCATATATAAGGTTTGTTAGAACTCATGGTTCATGGGGTAATATGTAATCAGTTCTTAGATAATGGTGGTTATGGTTTATATCTATTATTGAGTTATAAATATTTACTTTACATGTTAGGGATGAAACTTTTAGGATATTTGATATTTGACATTTTGTATCATCTAATCTATCATTCCTTTATTCTACAATTTGCATAAGCTTTAACCAAAGATAGTTGCTTTACCCAATAAATCTCTATTTAATTCTAGTTTAACAACACTACTATTATTTTCAGGTAGGATAAAGAGGCCTAATTTTGATTTTGAATCCTGATGAATTACTAATTGAGGATAGTCATGAGATGTGTTATAGAAATCTTGGTGACAGGGAAACTAATGAGTTTGGGGGAAGGAAATCTTTATACACTTTCTAATCACTTTCTTTCATCTTGCATGGCTTCCACCTTCCATATCACTTTCAACATCAACTCAACATACATTAGCTTCAACAAATATCAATCCATGCATGCCATTCCACATTTTTATGGAGGTAAATCTTGAGGTAAAATAACATAAGTTTTAATTTATTAAAAGTTTAGGAGAATGTCTTAAAAGCACTCTACTAGCTGAAGGAGATACACAGCCCTAGCCAACGAATGATGACAGAAGCCTCGTAGTTTCCCCTTAGCGGCCTCCTACTAATGGGGTTTGGGAACCATGGATGCCTCAGATGATCAAGAAAATGATGGAACAAAAAAAGCTTTTGCCTCTCTCATCTCTGCAATAGACCCAGCAAAGAACAGACCTTCAGTTACCAAGTTAATTAAAATATTGGAAGACATCCTCGAAATCTCACTTCCCCCTGCTCTCCCCTGTCGAGCAACACTTTCCTTGGTAGAGCGTGGACTAGTGGGGTAGTTTACGAGGTTATGGCCATCGCCAAAAACTGTGAAAAAATGGGTAGAAAGGAACTGGACCACATCAATAGATGGAAAAATATCAATTATGTTTTGTGGAAGAGGTTACTATACCTTCCATTTTGACACCAAGGAGGATCGAGATTTGATTTTCATGAATGGACCCTAATTTATGGATACAAGGGGTTTGTATCTAAACAGATGGACGGTAGATTTTGACCCAAAAATGCATGCTCCCAATGGTGTCCCAGTTTGGGTCAGATTGCCACACCTTCCTGTTCACTGTTGGGGGGATGATTCATTGAAAGCTATAGGAAACGCAATGGGGAAAAATATAGACAGATGCGACCCAAAGGAAAATATACATGCTTGTGCCCGAATTTTTGTAGAAGTGAATCTTGGGAAAGGGCTACCAGAAGCCATCAAAATCAAAGTGGACCAGTGGACGCACATGCAACAGCTAGACTATGAACATATCCCCTTTAAATGAAAGGTATGTCATGAATATGGTCATTTTTGCAAATAAATGTACAAAAAAAAAGAAACAGAAAATGAAAATATTGAAGATCCAGAAAATAAATGGAAACAGGTTAAAAGAAATAAGGCAGTCTAAAAACAACCAAATCTATCTTCCTCCCAGCCCTCCACATCCTTTGATCTCCATCCCTCATCATCCAAAGAAGATAACAATCCCCCAGGCAGCCTTAACCCTTTTGAGCCTCTGGACCCTTCAACCCCCCCATCACCTGGACCAAGATCTAGATCTAGATCCAAATCCAGATCCAAATCCCCACAACACACCCCGAGTCCCCCTGCATCCCCTCTGGCACCAAACTCTCATACCCCTCTCCCCCCCTCAGTAGACAAAATTCTAACCAAAAAACAGTCAAAGGAAGCACCCTCAAATATAGAATATCAAAAGAAAGCAGGAAGAAAGACAAACAAAGAAATTAGGGATGAAGCAGCAACAAAGGAAATGGCATTGGGAACGCAACAACCTATGGAAATTTTTTTAGGAAAGAACACATGAAATAATGAAAAGAGCCACCAAAGAGGGAAAGGAGCCATGCATCACCCAAAAAGTAAATAATGATAGTGATCTCCTGGAATTGCAGAGGAATTGGATCATTCATTAAAGAAAATTCCACAAGATACATTCTAGCAAAAGAAATTCCAGATATCCTTATGATTCAGCAGACAACAACAAACAACCAAGAAAATGAAAATATTAAAAGAAAAATCAGAAATTATAAAGGGGAAGCAATACAAACAATAGGAGCGTCTGGAAGTATTTGCACAATATAGAAAAAAGGAACCTGAGAGTTAATAAAATAAAAAAAAATATCAGCATTGGATCCAAATGGATCTAATGCAAATCAGCACAAAAGAGATGTACAATGTTATAAACATATATGCCCCAAATCACTACAAAGAAAAAGAGCAATGTTGGGCCACCATAAAAGAAGCACTAAAAGAAATACAAGTTGGGAAAATAATTCTAGGAGGAGATTTAAATTTGGTAAGAAACATAGAAGAAAAGTTTGGAGGAACATACCACATTGACCCATCCAGAGATATTCTATAAGAAATAATGGAACAACACAATTTAATAGACATCCCGCCAAGCAACGGAAAATACACTTGGAGCAATAAAAGAGTGGGCAAAAGCAACATTAAAGAAAGGTTGGATAGAATTATGATACAAGAAAATATAGTAGCAGTGCATAGCTTCATAAAATCAAAAATATTACACACCACCACATATAACCATAAACTGGTGACAATAGTCATGTGCAAAATGGAAAACCAGGGTTTGCTCCTGTTCAGATACATCTCAACTTGGGACAGCAACACAGAAATCAGTGAACTAGTCAAGGAAGCATGGGAGCCAAGAGTAACAAGATCACCCCAGTATATTTTGGAAACAAAATTAAAAACTGTAAGAGCCAAATTAAAGGAATGGGCAAGAGAAAACGAAATTAAAAAAAAAAAAAGAGTTACAACAAAAAATGGAAAGCATGCAAATTGAAAATGAAAACAAAGAAGAAGGCAAGCAAGATTATCTAAGAGAAAACGAAATCTTCTCGAAAATATATAGGGAAAACATAAAAGAAGAAGAAGAGGCAAGATTCAAATCCAGAAGTTTATGGCTCAAGGCAAGGGACAAAAACATATCCTTCTTCCACAACACAATGAAAATAAGAAGAGCAAGAAACCAAATAGAAAAAATTCAAGTTGAAAGCCAAGAGGTTAGAGGTGTGGAGGAACTAAAAAAAACAGCCTATCTGCACTTTAAAAGCTTACTCTCAGCTAATGGAGAAATGACCAAGAGTGAAGATTTCATAAAGAACACAAATTTTTTTTTTTTAAAAAGAACAAAATGTTGCAATGTGCAAGGATCCCACAGAAGAAGAGGTAGTGGCGGCAATATGGAGACTGCACCCTGGAAAAGCTCCAGGGCTAGATGGTTTCACAATAGCATTCTACAGATCTCATTGGTATACCATCAGAAAGGATTTCTTAATAATGTTGAAGAATGTCTTCAGGAAAAAAAATAGGAGGCAAAATAAAATCTTCCTATCTTACTCTAATCCCAAAGGAAGGTAACCCATCAACCTTCAACAAGTTTTTCCCTATCTCTCTTTGCAATTCTTCTTATAAGATAATAACAAAAATAATTGCGAATAGAATCAAGAAAGTAATAATCATATCTAAAAACCAAGGAGGATTTGTGCCTAAGAGGCAAATCATAGATAATGTAATTATTGTTCAGGAAGCTGTATACTCCAGTATGCTAAGGCAAGAGAAAGGTCTCATAATCAAGCTAGATATGGCTAATGCATTTGATAGGGTAAGATGTCCATATCTATTAGCTATCCTTCAGAAACTCAACTTCTCAAGAGATATAATGGAAGTCATACAGGGATGCATTTCAACTCCTTGGATTGTCCCCCTCATAAATGGAAGGCCAAGTGACTTCTTTCAAAGTACAAGAGGCCTCAGGCAAGGTTGTCCTCTCTCTCCCTTCCTATATATTATAATGGCGGAAACTTTAAGCAGGGCTTTGGAAAACCAAAGAAAGGAAAGAAATATCATAGGGATCAGAATAGCAAAAGGAGTTAAAAAAATAAACCATTCTCTATTTGCTGATGATACTTTACTGCTGGGAGGGGCTTCAACAATAATAGAAAGGATGTTCAAAAAAGTTCTAGATGAATTTCTACAGGTCTCAGGTGGGCTACTAAACAATGCAAAATGCAGGATATATGGATGGAACACCCCCCCAAGAACTATACAAAGGATCTCACAAATCTTAGACATCCCTGTTCAGGAAAAATGGACACACTTCTTCTATTTGGGACTTCCAATCTCAAAAGAGAACATGAAGACAAAAATATGGACTAAACAAATTGAAAAAATGAAAAAAGAAATTCAAAGTTGGGGTATGATATGGCTGAACATGGCAGGAAGGGTAATACTAATCAAAGCACTCCTTGCAACACTACCTATCTACCAATATGCAATAATCATGGCTACAACAAGTGCCCACAAACAAATGGAGCTCATCTTAAGAAGTTTCTTGTGGCAGGGGGGAAGCAAGAAGGCAAAAAATATATCCTGGTTAGGTGGGAGCAAGTTGTTCTCTCTTATGAACAAGGAGGTTTATCAATTTGGACACTTGGGCTCATGAATGCAGCACTGGGAATGAAAATAGTATGGAGATTAATAACAGGAAAAGGGAGCTGGTGGAAAAAGACTCTTTTATCAAAATATATGGATGACACTAAGGAAAGATTGCTACTGGAAATATCCCAATAAGACAATGTACCCAAGTCTGGAAGCTTGTCAAAAAGACAATTCCATTAATGAGTAGATACATTTCTAAAATTCCAGGCAATGGAAAATCAATTTCAATCTGGGAGGACATAATCATGGGGAAGAACCACTTCAAACTCACCCAGAAATTGAAGACATATAAGAGTGGATGAAAGGTGAAGGCTTCAATAATTTACACTCAATCTCTATTGGGAACCAAAAGGAGTGGCAAGAGTGGAAAGTCTTAGCAATTCGGAAAACCTGGAAGGGAAATGGAGCAAAATTAGGCAGTTCTTAAAAGGGCAGTGCCAATCCACCAAGATGAGGAAGATGAATATCTCTGGGACCCAAGTGGTGGATAATATACTGTTAAGATTGGATATAAAATCCTCCAAGAACAACCAAATCAAAAATATTGGGATTCTTGGAAAATAGCATGGAAATCAAAAAGTTTTCCTAAGATTAAAATGTTCATTTGGACACTTTTAAAAGGGATCATTCTAACCAGTGAAAACTTAAGAAAAAAAGGCTTTCAAGGCCCAACACGATGTCCTTTATGCATGCAGGCTGAAGAAAATATTCAACATCTTTTCCAAGAATGTATCTTCGCCAAAGAATGCTAGCAGTAGCTAATAAGTCCTTTGGAAATAGGAATAAATTTCGAAAATCCCCTACCAGAATTTCTTCAGACCTTGGAGAAAGCCTACCCATACACAACAAAGAGAAAAGCCACAATTCAGAGGATTTGGAAATGCATTCCAGCGGTTCTTTGTTGGCAAATTTGGTTGACAAGAAACAAGTGCACTTTCAAAAATCAAATTCCAAGGATAGGGAAGACCCTCACAAAAACATGGGGTCTAACCTCTGAAATACTCAATGTCAAAGGAACAACTCAAATAGACTATCAAATTCTTCAATAGGAAGAGCGAGATTGGCTCAGCAAAGCCATAATAAATAATAATGGGCAAAGAGGACAGAGGAAGACAAGCACAGGAGTTATTTGGAAAATAAGAATGAGTAAAGAGGAACTGATAAACTGGAGGAAAAATCAGAATAGATATTGTTTATACTTTGATGGGGCTTTAAAGTATAACACGGGAAAGGTAGGGGCAAGGGGAATCATCCTAGATCCTGATGGGAAAGAAAATGTGACTTATGAATATGGCTTGGGAAAAATCTCAAATAATAAGGCAGAAGCATACAACTTGTTGATGGGAACAAGAATAATAAAAAAAAGAGAAATCCAAAATCCCATCATAATAGGTGACTCAGGCATAATAATAGAGGCAATGGCAAGAAACAAAAAACCAAGCAATGAGCACATGAACAAAATCTTAAGAAGAATCAGGAAGAACCTGGAAGGCTCTGGCGATGTAACCTATAGACATGTCTTGAGAATTCACAATCAACAGGTAGATTATTTTGCAAACCAAGCAGTGAAAAAAAATGAAGGGCATGTTCGTGAAAATCAGGAGGAATACCATAGCTCAGTTCCTTAATATCCAGCAAAACCACAAGCTTCAAGCTAATCAATTCCAAAGGAAATCTCACAATGAGAAAAGCAATAAATCCAAAAATAATAGTCGTAAACCAACAAAGGAGACAACACTACAGCAACAACCGGGAAAACATGGGAAAGCAAAGGAAAAAGCATGAAACTCCAAACTCTTGACTGAGCAATAGTAGGAATGAAGACAAGAACTACTCTGTAATCTATATCATCGAAGTCAGGTTCCAGTTTGAGATAAAGCATTATAAGAACATAAGGCACTTTCACAAAAATTGTAGCAGAAATTTCAGTGAGAAAACCTACTTTTTCCAGGATATTATAATAATTCTTTGGTGTCAAAGACCCTCCCTCACCTCTCTAATAGCCAGCAGTGTTTACCCTCCTCATCATGCAGACTACATCTTAAGCCCTCAACCCTTTGTTTATTCAGAATGCTCTCTCTATACTTCTTTCCTGCCTTCTTTCCCTCCTATTAGCAAGCAAAAATCCCTTTTGAACACCCACGCCCTCCATATGCCCCTCTCATTATATCAATCCCTGATTGATCTAGCTAGAAGTGGGCCCCCCTACAACTTTGTCGTTGAGAGGGACTTCAACTCTATTGTTTTACAAAGGAAAAATTGGTCGGTGTGCCTTATTCAGATTTCAAAAAACCTTTCATTTGATTCTAATATTTTTGTCGGGCACACTCTCCTAAACCTTTTACATATCGTTATCCCCTCCTCTCTCCAATCTCCAACCAATTCAAGACCATTGATCGGGTGCTCAATACGACGGTCACAGATCAGCCTATCTTTTCAAACCTGCATGAACCTTCCCCATCGTCTATATATACACAGAGGATCAGAAGACTTACACCAATTTTGGGTGGTTAACAAGCATGGAGATTACCCACCAGAAACGCGGTTTCTCCTCTTACCTCCGATGCTACATGTCACCCGGTCATTAGAATCGGGCGATCTCTCCCTTTTACCACTTACAGTTTATATCTTGCCCAATATACCACCTTTGCCTATCTTCCTGCCTTTCTCCTCAGTTAACACATGGACATGTTCAATCCCGATAACCGTAGATCTCAACGATCGTCTTTTGAGATGGCTCCTTCAGTCTCCTCTTGCGTTTCTGGTAAATCCCCACAACACATCCCTTGACCCCAATATTTGTGAACTTCTCTTGGATGATATTCTCCTAACAACTCCATTTGTTAACACATCCAATGATCCCTGTTTGTACCAAAAGGAAAGTGGAAATTAGCAGCCAAAGAAGAAGCACCGCAGGCAACACAAAAGCGAAGATGCACAACGAAACTCGGAGTAGAAAGCAGAGACAAAGGAAGAACAAGCAAATAAATCACATGATCTCAATCAAATGAAGAAGAGAACTCTTCGAGCAACAAAGGAGAGAACCCGAACAATCATGACAAGAAGAATCAGTCAAATCAGGGACAATCACGTTACAAATCTCTCAGAGAATCCATGACATGCAAATTTCTCTTTTTCATAGGTCAGTTTGTTAGGCAGTACACTAGAATTCACAAAAAAATTCAAGAAGCCCTAAAATCAAGCATAGGATAAGAGACTGTGTTCCTATCTCATGGCTTAGAGGTCCTTCATGATACAGTCTTTGTAATGGGAGCTTGCTCCATCAAAGCTTTTTGGTAATATTAAAACTACCTGACCTTGTTAAAAAAAAAAAAAGTTTAGGAGGATGTCATGAAAAAAAATCACTGAGCATTATGCATTCATATTTTTCAACTATTATTTCCCCTTCTTGGTTAATACACAGGCATTGGGTTGCATGAGGACATGCAACATGTTTAGTTTGGGGGAGATGTTGGGTTACTAATTTGTCATTATTATTATCACTTCTTAACATCCATTTCTACTATTATTTTATCACAATATTTACCACAATTTATTATATAATTCCATTTCATAGTTATTTATGCTCTTGTGGATAAGTAATATTCTCCTTTATTTTTAATAAATTGATGATTATTATGTGTGATCTTGCTAATAATGGTTTATTGATGAATTTCTTATAACATCACTCACAATTTTAGCCTCCAAGAACTCTTGCAGATTGCAAATTTGATATTCAACTCATTCAAATATTCCAATTGAGAATTTCGCTGGAATAAAACATGACATTTTTTCATTGGTCATTTCAGGCAAACGAAGAAGAATCTTAAAAATCTGAGACATGGGTTTTGTGCAGAACAGACCAAGTTGGTTTCCCACATAACAATTTTCAAAAATTTGGTTTGGAGTGGGAGAAAATAAAGGTTATTCGAAAGATATATTCACACATTTTCTATTGTGGCCGTTTTCCAAATTGCCCCAATTGCAATGACCAAATTCGACTTGTTCTAGCTGAATCATGATGGAAGGATCTCTCAGATCTCATCTTGCTTATCAATATTTTGTAATCAATCTAAACTGAATGGGGAAATAATTTTTTAATCAATTTTTTTGTAAATTTCCATTTTCTATTTGTATATTTAAAAGACACAAATCAGGGAGAATGTATGTAGGGGTAGCAGATCAGATATTGAAGGTTTTTCTTTGAGAATGTAACATTATACTTTTGTATTTTCCTTTTTACTAATGCAATATTGATCTTATGATTATTATCTAGCCTTCGATCCTTTCTACCACAACCCTGATCAGGGAGTTGGGCCCACTCTCCTGATCAGATGCAGTTGAAATAATGTGTGCTTAGTTTCTTTTTAATTAATGTATTTCTTCTTTTTGTTGTAATGGTTTGATGTGAATGGTGTGAATCAACTTGCTATTACAGATTAATTATTGTTTTCATTTCCATTGATGGTACAGATTAGTTATTGCTGTCATTTTCATTTGTTGTTACAGTTGTTTATTATTTGTTGATGAACTCTCAGTCAACTTTGGGTTGTACAATTGTTACCTGCATATATTTTTTGCGTTAGCCTTGAAATAACAAGTAAATCGTGGATTGATAATTAATGTGGGAAAGGGTTGAATAGTTTTATTCACACTTGGACACCAACAGAGTCCCATCCATTACGATGGCCCAGTTGCTATTATCTTAGAGATTTGCCTTAACTCTTGATGTTCAGCACATGAGGGTGTTACGCTTGTAACTTCAAAAAGTGAGGTTAGTATGCCTGGTGACTGCGTAATATAACTTTATGTCTGGGTTATCTTATTTTAAGGGAGAGAGTAAAAGTGAGCCTCTAGATGAAAGGTATTAGTACCACCTTGGGAGAGACACATGCAAAAAAACAAGGGTTTGTCCAGCATCCAATAGAATAGTCCCCAATGGATGCGGTACTCGTTAAAACTAAATTGCAAGGGAAAACATGTACACCGTCCAACAGAGTATTCCACACAGGGCTAACAGTTGTTAAAAACAAGAAAACACAAGAATGGTTTCTCTAATGTCAGTGGAGTAGTCCACACAAATGAGACAATAGTGATACACAATACAACACATCTTCAACAATGTAAGTACTAAAATAACCGAAGTATTTCAACTTTCTTAGTATAGGTTAAGAAAACATGCATTACAAATGTTTAAAGAATAGTCTTACAAATGGAAATGAGACATGCGTGAAAATTTGCTAGCTTGAGACAGGCTTCTGAATTAAGCAAAAGTTCCAAGACACATTTGTACACCATACATCACTAGCCCCAGTAGTGGGACATTGGAGCCACTCCTCGCTCCTCAAAGAACAAAGTACACACTCTCAAGGGTATGTGGGAGGAGCCAAGGTGAAAAGTCCTTTGCTCATACAATGGGGGGGGGTATATATCGAAGGGGGATGCTTGACCCTTGTGACTCTTGGACTTCCCTCATGAATGTTCGACTTCCTATGACTTTTCAACTGACGTGACCCTTAAACTAGCATGAATCTTCAAATTCATATGTGTGTCTCTTGGAATTTCACATTACATTAGATTTGATTACAATAAGTATGGCCCATAGTAGTGATGTGGCCGAGACAACTCAACATGACATTGCTGACATGTACTAGCTGACTGTGGTGTCCATGTCGAGCGAATACACTGATGATTGATGGATGTGCTCTTGGTGTGCTGTGTATTCACCTCCGCATGGCAAAGTGTGCGGGGTCTTCGATGGTCTTGGTCTTTGCTTGATGTTGCATGTGTATGCCTCCCTTTCGTTTGCTACTTAATGTACTTCATATGTTTGTTCAACTACGATCAAGTATTCTAGCATGTGCTCCTTCTTCATCCTGTTTGTTGTCATGCCATGTTTCATCAATGTACCTATTCCTACAATTCACTCATGACGGGATGACATCAAATCCAAAAATATCATATTTTAGCATGATGCACTGTTTTCGGTTTCGGGTCCAAAGATTGGGAGAGAGGACAAGAGATTGAAACTACATAGAGCACAACTTAGGCCAGGATGAGGGGTTCTAGAGTACTATCAGGAAAAACTACACAGAGGTGACAGTGATGAAAAATTGCGCAATTAGGGTTAGCAGTGTCAATTGCTAGGTGAAACCCAACTGGGAAAAATCTACGCAATCACTGGGAGGAAGACAAGGCAAGAAGACAATTGCTGGTGCAACAAGAGAAAGGGAGAAATAGCATACTTACCCTACAGATGATTATGCATTCGACGAAGTTTGCATGTGGTTCCGATATTTTATCATAATGCGGTTCCTTGGTCTTTCTCCTCAACTCCTTGAGAGTCATCTAGCATGTCATCTTTCCTTTTGGTTATTGAGAGATAGACCTACGTAGTTTCAGCGGGCAGTGACTACTACCAGGATGAGACCCTGGGAGGCAAATCTATGAAGTTTCTGAATCCCAAATTGACTGGACAGCTGGGACAATATTACACAGTTTTAGGATGCAAGACACTATTGTGGGATGGGGTCCTATGAGAACAATTTTGCGCAATTTCCCGACAAAGGCTATCGAAATTATCTATGCATTTTACGAGAGAAATTTTGGCTACCTAACTTCTTTGCGCATATATGGAGAGTAGTGTTGGCTACCTTCCTACTTTGTGCATTTCTGGAGAGTAGTGTTGGATGGGTAGTTGAGGGACAACACTGCGTAGATTTTGAAGACAATGGGTTCTAGCTGAGGGAAGGACAATGGAGGATACCACTGCAAAGTTTTGGATGCCAAGGTAGTTTGGGGTTCTTGCGCATTGTGCAGTTCCAGTAGGAAAGGAAAAAATCTTAAGGGTTGTAGAAGCAAAGCGTGCAGTTCTGGAAAACTCAATGAGGCTAGGTTGCTCGGGAAACTGGGTAAGTGTGAGATCAGCAAAACTAATGTAAACAATGATAGAAATTGACTATGATCACAGACTGGAATACTTAGTGATACAACATAGACCATATAGAACCTATAAAACATACTCTTCTTGATACAATGACCTTTGTGACAAGAGTGCATGGCGTGTGAAACATGTCTATTTAATGATAACAACTCATACGCACAAAGATTTCCTCTTTCAGAAGAACAAACTTCCCTTTACATGAGAAAAATAATCCCCATGCCCAAAGATGACACATGTTGCATAAATATGGGAACATAGACACCTCGTAAGATCAAGGAGGGGGATTGAGATCATCAACTTACCAATAAGTGACCAAGGAACGATCGATCACAGGATCCACGGTAGGCTCCAAAATTTGGATGCAGGGAAAAATTTTGGAGGGTGTTGCAGCCGCTACACTAGTGGAAAAGAGGAATAGTCCATAAACCAAAATTATGGGTTAATCCAATAACACCCCTTCAACCAGAGTCATACATTTGCAAACAAAAATATTTCATAAGAAAATGCATAAGTTAAACAACATACATCTCTAAAGCAACCAGAATAGTCCAACTACAATAAAAACATATGCATGAAAATGTGTTTCCTCAATTATATTATTATTGAGTGAAGGTTCCATCCATACATACACCATTGACAACAATATTCCCCAATAGTGGAACCTTACAGTCAAGAACACCATATCCTCCAAAGAAGTATACTATCACTACATTGTGCAAAAGACAAGGTGCGTCCCAATACTCCCAAGCCTTCTCTAAGCCTAAGCCTAGCCAAAATCTTGGATCCCAAAAGCCTGTTATATGACTTATGAGGTTCTATTTATAAAAAAGGGTGGGGTGACCCTTGACATTCCCCTTTAACTCCTTGAATACCCTCATGACTCTTCAACTTATTTACAAATAACTCATTACATTACATAGTGACTGTTCACATTCCACTAATAACACTTGGAATTTCACTTACAATATATTAAAAAATAATATACAATTTCCACATGTACCCATGTGAGACAAAATAGGCTAGAGACAACTAGAAAAGACACAACGCTATGACTCAGAAGTATGGGGAAAGACCAATTCTTCACATCCACTTGATGACTCTTAGTGATGTACTAATACCAAGCTTCATATTGTGCTATTGTGTCCCTATACTACTTGATAGTGTCTTTCTGGAAGTAGACTCTTGCATCCATAACTTGTGGGTATATGGTCTCGGAACCTTTTTCCAACTCATATTGAAGCATGCACAACATGGTCTTAACTACGGCAGGACCACCGATGTACTTCAGCATGTTTTCTATGCTTATCTCCAAGTTATCACTGGTGGCCTCTCTCCTTAGCTGCTCCATGTACCTGTTGATCTCTAGTCATATTTGGTTCTTCTCCCTGGCTACAGTGAGGGAATTAATTGACGGGATCCTCTGTGTCCTCACCATTACATGAAAACTCTTGAATAATTGTGCATATGAAGATTGTATGTTACTGATGAACGCAGCAAGATGCTCATAGTTCTGGATCTGCATCCAGATCTTTTCTTTGTCTATATCAACCTGCAACTTCATCATATTGGCTAAGATAAGTGGGGCTCCTTTGTATATGATTGTCCATTCCTTCACATGGGCGATAATAGTGTGTATGTCTTTGAGAGTTTGGACAATATTTCTGCTCTATCGCTGAAAACCAAATAGATGGAAAACTACCTTATGCACAGTGGAGAATCTGTCATAGAGTTTCTGCATGGTGGCCTCAAGGGCTAATACTTCAACAAGTATCACCTTCCTCATTTCTTCCATTATGGAACTTGTGGATTGTTTTTCTTTCTGCTTGGCCTCTTGCAAGTTCTTAGCCATCTTTTCATTCTCTGTTAAAAAGAAGTTGAAATTTGAGCTTGTGGCTCCTACATAAGCCATAGTGGCATCGGCCATGGTGATTAAATGCTTCCTGACATCTGGCACTATCACCCTTTCCTTCATAAATGCAAGTGATGTGTGATCATCTGGGAAATGCTTTATCTGCGCCTTTACAATCCTCTGCTACAGCTCATCAAATGATAGATTGTACACATCCATCACCAAATCATCATTAAGGAGAACAACAATGCCTTGCTCGCTCAGGACTGATTCTGATACTAGAGGTTATGGAGACTATAGGACGACCTCATATGCTCTCATTATGAGGTCGATATCTTTGTCCTATGGCTCTTGTCCCAACTCCATGTCCGTTGCTTCAACCATTTGCTCAATCTACTAAGCAAGCTCCTGATCCTCATTTGCTGGCCGATCTGACTCCTCAACATGTATGGGTGTAGTTTTCTCTATGATTACGCCTTTCCCTTCCTCCTATTCTTGTTTTTGCTTCTCTTCCCTCTCTCTCCTTCTTAGCTCTTGTTCCTATTTCAACTTCTTCTTTATTTCTTGCAACTTCCTTTCTTCTTCCTCCAACCTTTGCTTCTCTCTCTTCCTTTTTTTTCCCTCTTTATGCATTGTTGCCTCTTTGCCTCTGCTACCAAAGCTACTTTCTCAATGAGATGATCTTCTCTAAACTTGTAGCTTTTCTCAGCATTTGGGTTCTCGACAATATTCCTCTTACCCTTGTCCTGCGTTGCTTTACTATTGTTGTTGCTACCTACCATGTTGTTTCTTGCAAAAAAAATTTCCATTCTATGGCTATGTTGATAGGTTCATTGAGCTTGGAGTAGTTGTAACAATACCTCCAAAGATCCTCCTCTACCCAATGACATGCCTCGTGGATCCATGGATAATACACTATCACACAATAGTTCTTGCAAATCTCGTGGGGATCATACATATTGTAATCTCTGGTGCCAAACTAATACTTTTCTATCTCCTTGGCTTCGACATCTACATATTTCAAGATCTTAATCTTGTAGAATCCAATCTGTGAAGGAAGAGTAGGCCATGGTTCCTTCTTCCTCCTATCTAGCCCTCCTGATAACCCTGTGGAGATGTGATATGCAACATCTTGCATAACCAACATTTTTGTGGCGAACCTTTGTAGAACATGCAGAGGATTCTCTCCACCAAACATCCCAATGAAGGTGCCACCAATTGAGGCATACCAATCTACAATTCTAAGTAATGTCTCCATTGCTTCTTGGGACATGTAAGGTGGATCTTGCCCAAACATCAACTTGTACACCGGGGTGATGAAATGGTCAGCTAGCCTCGCCATAGCACCTCGGTCGCTATACTCAGAAAGCAACTTGCAATGAGTATTGATGGCATGCTCATGTGGTGTCCACATCCAACCCATGCCAAGAAAATGATGCTGGGCACAAATTACATCAAGTAAATACGCGGACATGTAGAATCTCGCTTGCTCATCCTTGGGAGGATTTCGAGCATTAGTCACATGGACTTTTCAACTGATAAGATAAAAGATCCGACCAGCTGAATTGTCTTTTATCATTCAAAAACTACTCCAACACAACCACCCAATTATGTGGAAAGGTATTCATGCTCTCTTGACCTTACAATTTGAATTCAAATATGATTAAGAACTAGTAGGCCTTTTTGAGCGACTTTGTCTTGTAAACATGTTATGGTGTGGATATGAACTTTGATGGTTCCTTCACCCAGTGCTTTATAATATCCCTGGAATTTACATAGTTGAGGGTGGCATAGAAAATTTCATCCATGTAGTTCATCGACTGAGGTAAGTGATACATCCGATGGTAATTCTTTGTCCTGAAGGTAGCAAGTTGTGTTCGACTGACACTGTTCAATTTCATGTTCTCGAGATATGTGTGTGAGACAATCCAGTGGATGATGTCCGCACATTGGAATGTGAGGTACCTTCATGCAACCTTATGTAAGCTGGACTACTGGATATTGACATACATTTGCCAATATTCTAGATCTTCCTTGAAGTCTCCTGCAAAGATATCCTTGATTTCCTTCCATGTTAACTTCATTCCATTGTCAATGAACAACTGAATGTCTACATAAACTAGTAAAATCACCAACACATGCTCAGCCACATCCCAAGTGATACCTTCAACAATGTCCTTTGATGCAACTCTCTTGGAAGCCATGTTACCTATAACTATGGAGAGTTGGTTAACAACTTTTGTACTTGGAGAAAGAGAGGACGCTCATGTCATGCAAATATTAGCGTGAAACCAAAAGAAATTCAAGAACAAACCAAACAATAAACCAAGTAACTGCTGGGAAGAATTACACAATACTAGCTCTCAGAGGTGACTGACTACCAACTATTTTTGTGCATTGCACAATCCCAACTCCTATTGGGGAGGTTCTGGTAACTGGAATTGTGAAATGCCTAGTTTAGTCAAGCTTAGGTCAGCTGGGCCGTCACATTGCGCAATCCCGGTGACTAAGGGTCAAGACTGGCTCCTAGAATTGTGTAGTGCACAGTTGGGGCTAGGCCTTGGTAGCCTCTACGTAATTCCTGGAGCCAAGGTGGAGCCTTGAGATCTAGAAATATGTAGTGCGTTCCTGGGAAGAGCTAGATATGGTCTAATGAAGCGTATATCTACCCAATGGTAACATGAAAATGAGAATATCTGAAAATAGGAGTGAAGGTGGGTGCAGATTTGAGTGAATGATGATGTGTGCAAACAAAGAAAGTGCAAGAATCAATCAAACTAAAGAACAATGAAGCATGTGGAGAGAGTCATCACAACGACGACTGTTAGTGCAAAAACCAGGTTATGCATGTGACACTTGGGAAAGGAAATGAAAAACTTAAAACAACACTTTTACAAGCTAAAAAAAATCAAAATGATAGCGGTCATTCAATAAAATGGGTAAAACAACACCCTCATATGCCAACCAAACAAAAGCAACAGAAAAAGCAGCAAAAGACTAGAAAATGAAGACTTACCCAGAAAAATTGTGATAATCATGCCAAAGGTTCCTATATCTCCTCAAGAATGCCAGAGCTCCAAGATCGAATGTGAAAATGATATTTGGGGATGTCCATTAAATAGATTTGGTCGATTTAGGGTTTAGGATGTGAAGGCCAAAAATCTAGGAAAAAATGAGACTTGGTGACAATTTCAAAAATAACTCAAGTGCAACTCTGTTTGCTAAAAAGACATCCCTATTTTTAGTGATGTTTTTCCATTTTTGCTTTTCTAAGAAAAAAATTGCCATACATGCATGAAGATATTGCGCAGCTCCTAGGGAAACTGGAGAACTCACTAGCTCATGCATCGGGCAACTACTGAGGGAAAGCTTCTACACAATTCTTGGGCTAAGTGGCTCAGACTACCTCTCAGTCTCTACATAGTTTCCTAGCTGAAGGAAAGCTACCAGCTGGCTCTACATATTTATGGAGCTGATGGCTCACTGTGGGCTTGCAATACAAAATTATTGGATTGAACGCTTGTTTTCCTCAAGGATTGCACAGTTCACTAAGGCAGGCCTGGAACCGATTTGAAACCAAGTGAAGATATTGGCTTGCGGGGTAGACAGAAAATAAAGTTGGAAAAAACAAGTCGTAAGAAGAAGATAAAACTCAATTAAAGCACAAGAACCTAGGTTAAGTTGAGCTTCTGTGATTTTAATAGGGAGAATCCAAAATGAACTATAGGAAAATTTTGGGAGGGTGGTTGTAGCACTACAACATTGGAAACACACTGGTAGAACTCCAGCTTTCTATATGGACATCGTCTCATGTAAAGCAATTCTACCTCTTCTAGAAGTATTGTTCGATTATTTGATCTTCATGGTTTCTTCACAAGCTTGAGTTAAGGATATAGTTTGTACCATTCTCTTTATCGGCAACACTCATACCAAGCCAAGTCAACTGGATTGTTTTGATTGGGGTTGAGGGGTATATTTATAAATAAGTAATATAGATTGTCATAGTTTTAGTTACATCTCTAGTGTTGCTCCACAGCCAACAGGCCTGAACAGTACCCCTGTGGAGTCACTTCAGGAAAATAAGCATTTCTCCCCTGCGAGCAAGCCTAGAAAGTACCCCAGTAGAGTTACTTTCTTCACCTCTCTTTGCAGGAAGCCTTTCTCTTCTTTCGCCTTTATTTTATTTTTCTCATTTTTCAAAGAACTGTGCATAGGCACTTATTTATTTCATGAGGTGGAAGAGGGATGCTGACTTATTGAGAGAAGAAAAGGTTGTCCCTTCAGAGAAGTATGTTTATATATACCTTTGACATACTTGTTAAGGTTTTACCCCTCACCTTACTTTACTTGACTGAGTTGACAAGGGTTAACAAAAAATCGAAAACTGATTAGAGTAGATGGTACTAGTTAAAAGTGAAAGCATTGTGATATAACCAAGACTCACTCTGAAAGGAACATATTTTCCATGAGGGTATCATCAACTAAAAGAAACACAAGATCTTCGTAAAGAGATGGAATCGACAAATAACCAAATGTTGATTGTTGTACAAGTCCTCTTGTATTTCACTCTTCTTGCCTCAAGAAGCCAAACATGGTTTCACAAGGAAACTACTCCCAAGTGTGCATAAACAAACAAACAAGAAAAGGAAAGAAGTAAAATGAAGCAAAAAAGTAAGCATAAGAAAACAAGAAAGAAAACACTACTCCTACTCCTAATCTAAGCAAAACATGGGCCAACTCACGTGAAGTGATATTTCCAATGTAGCCATCGGTGCATTGGTTGACCCATGTGTGTCGGCGTGACCCACAAGAAATATATTCAAGACAATCAATAAACAAGAAAGATGAAACAATTCAAACTAGAATGTTCGAAGTTTGAATGCATCTACAAAAAAGAAAATATTGAAATCACATGAAAGGCACCCTACAGACGTATCATGGTGTTGTGTCACATTCCTTATGGACAACAAATATGTACACTCTTTCGAACTTGACATATGAGCAAACATGAAAAAGGAAGAAAATTTTCGTTTCACAATAGTGCTTGCTATGTGTGATTCCTCCAATGCATGAGCAATAGGATATTATGATTTTCGTGGAGGATATGAAAGATGTAAACTGGTTTGGTTTTCAATGTGTAGAAGAGAGTGATGAGGAGCTTGGGGTGATTCAACAGATTTCTGATTGGAAGTGGAACTATCCTCAAGGCTACAAGAACCTAAAATAACCATTAGCTCAAGTTCAAGTGCCTCGAGGGGTTTCAATTTCATCAGAAGACGGATTGTCAAAGACCAGTGGCTTAGAAATATTAATGGTAGGTAAATCAAAATCGTGATTAGATGAATGAGTGAAAAGATCACGATAGCCACGATCAACAAATTCAAGATGGACATAGACATCCTCATGACATGATGAATCGTACAAAGGGGTTGATAAGAAAAACAAATACCATCTGAATTTATAGAAATGAAAGATGAGAGGTCAAGTGGATTCGGGAAGAAATACTTGTCCTCTCTGTAATCAAATGATAGACTAACATCTTGCGTGTTTTATGAATGATCGGAAGTGGAAATTTCTGGGGATAAAATTTCACAAGAAAAATTAGAATCACATAAGATGTTAGGATAAAGTGGATGAGCTGCGGACAGAAGAAGGTCATCCTTCACTGCAACTTCTTCTTCACATTCCCAAACATACTCATAAAAAATGATAGTGCAGGTTGGCTTCTCAACACTGACTCCATCCATAAATTGATCCTCGTGAACATCGAAAGTGAAGTTCAGAATGGTTGAAAACAACACATAAAAATATGGAGGATTAAAGGAACTAGTGGATGAAGGTAGAGGGGATGAGACCACATGACAACCATCAGGATTGCAACCCATAACTATGTAGAAATCCAGAGCAGTTGGGGTGGAAGGAGGTGACAGTTCAATGGGTGAATTTGCAACTTCTCCAACATTTTCCTGTGGAGCTAGAGTTGTTTGATGAGAAGAGGATGGAGAGTCACTTGTGACAACAACCTTACCCATATCATATTTATAAGCTCTAACACCAAGGTATGTTGGGAGGGGCTCGAAATATTCTAACTTGTGTGGATTGTTAGATATGTGAAGAAGATACTTGAATCTTTTTGTGAGAAAATCCCAATCAATTTCATCTTCCAGAAAGTCAAAAATGAGATGACGGAAGTGTTGATAAAATTGCACAATAGATTCATCAGGTGCTTTTCATAATTTCAAGATTTTGTGATTAAGTGTTTTACAGTCATAAATAAAGAAAGTATGACCTAAATCTCTAATCAGGTGATTGAAAGAGTGAATAGAGGTCGCAGGGAATGTGAGACATCATTTTTTAACGCGCCTTTCAAACATGTAAGCGAACAACTCACAAGCAATGTCATATGAGGGGGCTTCATTTCTTTCATAGAAACCCAAAAGAGGAAACTTTGTGTCTTAACAAGGATATTCCACCTT
Source organism: Pinus taeda (assembly GCA_000404065.3). NCBI lineage: Eukaryota > Viridiplantae > Streptophyta > Pinopsida > Pinales > Pinaceae > Pinus > Pinus taeda. The sequence goes on from APFE030171517.1 coordinate 42,646, forward strand.
CACCATCATATTTAAGTTGTGAAAATTCATCGATAACATCCTCTGACACCTCAAAATCATGAGCATGAGAAAAACATGTCGGGGTTGAGATTGTGATGTAAGTCATGGATGATGTGCAAATATTCAAAAAATACTTTGAGGGCTCAACTTGTCATCTGGCCCTCCTTCTAGCACCAGAAATGTTGACGGTGCTAGACCCACCAAAATTCAAGGGGATATCCTCAGTAAGAAGTCCCAATTAGACGTCAACCTTTTGGAGTAGGAGCACCAACATTAGGTGGTAATGTAGTTCCTTGATCGTGGTACCGCATAGAGATAAGTATGATGACTTTGGTCGGAAGCAAGTGTGTGACCTTGTAGCGATTCAAGTGATATGCATGGGGGTTCTAACACGCAAAGGGGAAAAAGAAGTGTGCCCATTAGAAGCCTGTAATAGTATGCAACCTAAAAGGAACACATAATCGAATTGACATCACAAGCTAGAAAGAAGAATAGTCCACAAACCAAAATGATGGGTTAATCCAACAACACAGCTTCAACCTGATTCATATAATTGCAAAAAAATAGTTCATAAGAAAATGTGTAAGTTAAAAAACATACATTGCTAAAGCAAGTAGAATAGCCCAACTACAATAACAACATATGCATGAAAACATGCAGACTCAGTTATATTATTATTAAGTGAAAGTTCTATCCATACATACACCATTGACAACCACTAGCCCCAATAGTGGAACATTATAGTCAAGAACACCTACTCCTCCAAAGATGTATACTTTCTCTATGTTTTGGAGAAGCCAAGGCTCATCACAATACTCCCAAGCCTTCTCTAAGCCTAAGCCTAGCCAAACGCTTGGCTCCCAAAAGCCAATTCTATGAGTTATGAGGTTCTATTTATAACAAAGGGTGGGGTGACCCTTGACATTCCCCTTTGACTCTTTGACTACCCTCATGACTCTTCGACTTCTTTACAAATAACTCATTACATTACATAGTGACTGTTCACATTCCACTAATGACACTTGGAATTTCACTTACAATATATTCACAAATAATATAGAGTTTCCACATGTACCCCTATGAGACAAAATAGGCTAGAGACAGCCAGACAAGACACAACACTATGAATCAAAAGTCTGGGGAAAGACAAACTCGACAAAATCCACTTAATGAATCTCAGTGACATATTGATACCAAGCTTAGTATTGTGCTATTGTGTCCCCATAATTCTTGATAGTGTCTTTCTGGAAGCGGACTCTTTCATCCATAGCTTGTGGGTATATGGTCTGGGAACCTTTTTCCAACTCATCTTGAAGCATACACAACATGGTCTTGATTATAGTAGGACCACCGATGTACTTCTGCGTGTTTTCTACGCTTATCTATTAGTCATGATTGGTGGCCTCTCGCCTTAGCTTCTCCATGTACCTATCGATCTCTAGTCAGACTTGGTTATTCTCCATAGCTACGATGGCGAAATCGATTGATGGGATCATATGTGTTCTGACCATCACATCCAAACTCTTGAATAATCATGCATATGAATCTTGTATGTTACTAACTAATGGCGCGAGATGCTCATAGTTCTGGATCTACATCCAGATCTTTTCTTTGTCTAGCTAGGCCCACAGCTTCATCATCTTGGGAAAATGAAGTGGGGCTCTTTTGTATCTCATTATCCATTCCTGCACATGGGTGATAACAACATCTATGTCTCTGGGAGTTTGGAAACTGTCCCTACTCCACTACTGAAAACAAAATAGATGGATAACCACCTCATGCACGAGGAAAAATCCATCATAGAGTTTCCACATGATGGCCTCAAGAGCTAATACTTCAATAGGTATCATATTCCTCATTTCAGCCATTGTGGAGCCTTTAGATTGTTCTTCTTTCTACCTAGCTGCTTGCAATTTCTTAGACATATGTTCATTCTCTGCTAACAAGAACTTGAAATTTGAGCTTTTGGCTCGTGCATAAGCCATAGCGGCATTGACCATGGAAAATGGATGCTTCCTGACATTTGGCACTATCACCCTTTCCTTCATAAATGTAGGTGATGCATGATCATCCAAGAAATGATTTCTCTGCACCTGTACAATCCTCTGTTGCAACCCATCAAATGATAGATTACACACATTCATCATGAGATCATCATCAAGGAGAACAACCCCTCCTTGCTCGCTCAGGATTGGTTCTGATACTGGAGGTGGTGGAGATTGCTGGGCGACCTTGGATACTCTTGGCATGAGGTCTGTATCTTGGTCCTGTGGCTCCTGTCCCGATTCCATGTTCATTGCTTCAACCATTTGCTCAATTTGCTGAGCAAGGTCCTAATCCTGCATCTTCTCACCCTCTTCTTCATTTACTGGCCTATCTGACTCCTCAACCTATATGGGTATAGTTTCCACTATGATCAAGCCTTTCCCTTCCTCCTGTTCCTATTTCTACTTCTCTTCCCTCTCTCTCCTTCTTATCTCATGTTCCTCTTTCAACTTATTCTCTATTTCCTGCAACCTTTGGTTCTCTCTCTTCCTCCATTCTACTCTCTTTATGCATTGTTTCCTCTTTTCCTCCACTACCAAAGATTCTTTCTCAATGAGAGGATATTCTCTGAATTTGTAGGCTTTCTCAGCCTATGGTTCTCTGTAAATCAGTCCTGATGATGAGTCTTGGTCTAGGCTCAAAAATTCGACTAACGAAAAGATGAACATTGTGGAATATCCAAATTCAGCCTCTCAGAAACCACTCCACAGAAATCTACAAACCAATAATATTCCTCTTACCATTGTCCTAAACCAGTTTGTTGCTTGTTGATGCTATTATTGTTGCTTCCTGAGGTGTTGTTGCCTATAGAGGATATTTCCATTCTATGGCTATGCTGACTAGTTCATTAAGCTTGGAGTGGTTGTAACAATACCTCCAAGGGTCCTCCTCTACCCAATGAAATGCCCCATGGATCCACAGATAATACACTCTCACACAATCGTTCATGCAAATCTCATGGGGATCATACAGATTGTAATCTATAGTGTTGAACTCATACTTCGTTATCGCCTTAGATTATACATCCACATATTTCAAGCTATTAATCTCATACAATCCAATCTGCAAAGGAGAATCATGCCATGGTGCCTTCTTCCTCCTATGTAGCCTTGTTGATGAACCTATGGAGATGTGATATGCGGCCACTTGCATGACAAAATTTTTTGTGGCGAACCGTGGTAGAACATGTAGAGGATTCTCTCCAGCAAACATCCTAATGAAGGTGCCACAGAAAATTTTGTCATGCAAGGTGGATCTTGCTCAAAGATCAACTTGTACATCATGGTGTTGAAATGGTTAGCTAGCCTCACCATAACTCATCAGTAGATGCACTCGGAAAGCAAATTGCAATAAACATTAACAGTATGATCCTGTGGTGTCCACATCCAATCCATGGTAGGAAACTGATGATGGGAAAAAACTACATCAAGTAAATACTGAAACATGTAGAATATCGCTTTCTCATCCTTGGGTAGATTTTGTGTGTTAGTCACATGGAATTTCAATAGATAAGTCAACAAATCCAACCAGTTGAATGGTTTTCCATCATTCACTAACTGGTCCAATACAACCATCCAATTCTGCAAAACCGTCTTCGTGCTCGCTTGATCATAAAATCTACATGCAAAGATGAACAAGAACTAGTAGGAATTTCTGAGCAACTTCATCTTGTAAACATGTTTGTGTGTGGATATAAAATTTGAAGTCTCCTTCACCCAGTGATTTATAATATCCCTGATGTTTAAATAGATGTGGGTGGCATAGAAAAGTTCATCCATGTGGTTCACCAGCTAAGGTAAGTGATACATCTGATGGTAATTCTCCATCTTGAAGGTAGAAAGTTGTGTTCCACTGGCATTGGTCAATGTTATGGTCTCAGGATTTGCGTGTGAGACAATCCAATGGATGATGTCCGCACATGGGAATGCGAGTTACATGCATGCTACCTTATGTAAGCCTAGCCGATGGATATTGACATACACCTGCCGATCCTCGAGATCTTCCTTGAAGTCTCCTGCAAAGATAACCTTGATTTCCTGCCATGTTAACTTCATGCCCTTCTTAATGAACAAATGAGTGTCCGCATAAACTAGTAAACTCAGTAACACCTACTCAACCACATCCCTAGTGCGAATTTCAATAGTTTCCTTTGATGCAACACTTTTGGAAGCCATGTTACCTGTAACTTTGGAGAGTTTCTCAACCACTGTTGTACCTAGAGACAAAGAGGACACTCATGGCATACAAAAGTTAGCATGAAACCAAAAGAACTTCAAGAACAAACCAAACAACAAACCAGGTAACTACTGGGAAGAATTTCACAATATTGGCTCTTAGAGGTGACTGAATGTTAGCTAGTTTTGCACATTATGCAGTCCCAACTGCCAGTGGGGAGGTGCTACTAACTAGAACTGAGCAATGTGCATATCAGTCAGGCTTAGGCAAGCTGGGACTGCACATTGTGCAATATTAGTGACCAAGGCTCTAGACTGGCTCCTAGAACTACACATTGTGCAATTTTAGCCAAGCCTTTGTGTTGTGTGTGGAGCATGATTGTTTAGAGGTCTTTGCTTCAGTTGGATGTATACCCCAGGAAGTTTTTACACCCCTCCACGCGGGGGGGTGTGGGGGGGACTTGTCCCCCCCGCAGGGGTCCAGGGGGGCCGATCCCCCCCGGCTGGGGGGTCCAGGGGCTAGTGGTCCCCAGTCAGGGGCTCGGGGGCAATGCCCCCAAAGCTAAAATTAGATGTTAATTGCCTTGTAAAAGTATAGTAATTTCTAGTCAATCTGGGTGTTCATTAGGCGGATGATACGACGGTAGAACTTATGTTTAGTTTAGGGTTTTTTGCCCTAGAAGGAAACCCCTCTCTTTGTATGAGGGCATTGTATTTGAGGCTGTGTAATAGATGTGTATTCTATGAGCGAGAAATAGAGAGGTGAGACTGTGAGAGAAAACAGAGGATATTATAGTGGATCTGTTGTAGGTTGTGTCTCTTCATTTTGCTGGATAATACAAAGGAAGGATTGGCTGTTCGGGGTGGACGTAGCCCAAACTAGGTGAACCACGTATATCTGTGTCTCTCTTGTTTTATGCGTTTTCTGTGTTTATATTTTTGCAATAGTTATGTGTTCCATTGCTCCGTAATATATAATTTTCTAAAAATTGGTATCAGAGCCGAAGGTCTATTTGGCTGATAAACTCGCAGGAAAGAAGGGTTCCTCGTTCGAGTGGGAGCGATGGTGGAAGATGGTAAGTTTAGGGTCGAGAAATTTAATGGCCAAAACTTCTCGCTATGGAAGATGCAGATGGAAGATTATTTGTATCAGAAAGGTCAATAGCTACCATTGGGCGGAAAAGCAAAGATGCCGACGGGTATGAAAGATGAAGAATGGAACCTTCTCGATAGAAAGGCACTCGGAACAATACGGTTGTGCCTCGCAGCATCGGTCGCCGTCAACATTTCAAAGGAAACAACGACAGAGGGTTTGATTAAGGCGTTGGAGAAACTATATGAAAAACCCTCGGCCTCAAACAAGGTATTTCTTATGAAACAGTTATTTAATATGAACATGTCGGAAGGTGGATCTGTTGCAGATCATTTAAATGATTTTAATACTGTTACAAGTCGGTTATATTCTGTAGGGGTAAACTTTGATGATGAAGTTAGAGGTCTGTTATTCTTGTGCTCATTGCCAGAAAGTTGGAATGGTTTAGTAATGGCCATTAGTAAATCTATGTTTGGATCTAGTACTTTAAAGTTTGATGATGTTGCCGGTGCTATCCTTAGCGAGGAAATGCGACAGAAAAGCTCTGATGAGACATCGGGAAATGCTTTGAATGCAGAGTCTAGGGGAAGAAAAATGGAAAGAGGAAAGAGCTTAGGATATCGCAGTAAATCAAGGAAAGGCAGATCCAAGTCCAGATCAGGGATAGTGTGTTGGAAATGCGGAAAGAAAGGACACCTAAAGAAAGACTGTAGATCTCATAAAGGAAAAGAAGGAGATTCACAACAAGAAAACAATCCTGAAGCAAATGTGACAGGTGAGGTGTTACAAGATTCTTTGATTATTTCTTTCGAAAATATTACTGATTCTTGGGTGGTAGATTCAGGGGCCTCATTCCATGCCACACCTGATAAGAAATACTTTCATGACTATGTGTCAAGGAGATTTTGGACAAGTTCGTTTGGGTGATGATAAACCCTATAAAATTGTTGGAATGGGTAAGGTTCTTGTAAAATAGCAAAATGGAAACCAATGGCTACTAAAAGAGGTAAGGCATGTTCCATATCTAAATAAAAATCTGATTTCAACAGGGCAGTTAGGCGGTGAAGGTTGTGTGACAACTTTCATAAATAAAGCTTGGAAGGTCACCAAAGGAGCCTTGGTAATAACAAAAGGCGAAAAGGTTGGTACATTGTATTTATGCAATGGTATTTCTAACTCTGTTAATGCTTTAACTTCCAAAGGAGCAAATGCAACATTATGGCATCATAGGCTCGGACAAATGAGTGAAAAAAAGGATGAAGATTCTTCACTCAAGGAATCTATTACCGGGTTTGAAGAATGTTGATTTAGACTTCTGTGAGAATTGCATTTATGGAAAATAGAAGAGAGTCAAATTTTTCAGAGTTGGGAAAGAAAAGAAGAATGAAAAATTAGAGCTTGTGCATACAAATGTATGGGGACCTGCTCAGGTATCATCTCTCGGTGGCTCTCGTTATTATGTTACTTTTATTGATGATGCAACTAGAAAAACTTGGATTTATTGTATTAAGAATAAATCTGATGTATTTGATACTTTCAAGAAATGGAAAGCTTTGCTTGAGATTGAGGCAAGAAACAAATTGAAGTGTCTCAGATCAGACAATGGAGGTGAATATTGTGGAAAAGAGTTTGATAGGTACTGTTAGGAGCATGGAATTCATAGAGAGAAGACAGTTCCAAGAACACCACAAGAAAATGGTGTGTCAGAAAGGATGAATAGAACAATCATAGAGCGTGCAAGGTGCATGATATTGCATGCATGATTGCCTTTACAGTTTTGGGCGGATGCTATAGATATTTATATTTATCTAATAAACAGAGGGCCTTCAAGTTCCTTGGATGGTGGTGTTCCAGAGGAAGCATGGACATGTAAAAAGGTAAACTACTCTTTTTTAAAGCCTTTTGGTTGTGATTCCTTTTTCCATATTGATAAAGAAAATAGAACAAAGCTTGAGGCAAAGTCAAAGAAATGTACCTTTATTGGATATGGTGTTAATGATTTTGGTTATCGCTTATATGATTATGAAAATCACAAAATCATTAGGAGCAGATATGTAATATTCAATGAAAAGATCTTGTATAAGAATCAGTTGCAGGAAAAGAAACAGGAAAAATAAAACAAGGAATACACAATTCTTGATGAAATCACTGAAAAAGTAAAGGTGCCTAAAAATAATAATAATCAACAACCATAACATGAGAAACCACCACAACAGCAACAAGCACCCCAAACACTTGAAAGCGGTGTTAGAACATCTACCAGGATAAGTAGACCCCCTGAACGATACTCTCCTTCATTATATTATTTATTATTGACTGATTCCGGTGAGCCAGAATGTTATGATGAAGCAATGCAGGTTGAAAGCAGGAAGAAGTGGGAGGTAGCCATGGAAGAAGAGATGGACTCCTTAAAGCATAACCAGACTTGGGACTTAGTCAGGTTGCTTGCAGGTAAAACTACATTGCAGA
>APFE030171518.1:0-11117 GCA_000404065.3 Pinus taeda
CTCTGCCTCCGCTGCAGATGTACAGACCTGCAACTCTGCACTCTGGCATTCGTTTCCCTGCACGGCGCTGTGGGTATAGCAATCATTACCTGGCTGGTCGTTAAATTCCCATGGCGTTCCCAGCGGGAGGGACGGACTCCGTTCCTCCCCATCCATCTGCATCAAAATCCTCGAATGAAAACGCAGCCGCCTCTTCCCTGCTATTCGGTAAGATAGTTGCGCGACTTATCAACTCTGACCATACCAAAGGCAAGGACCCAATCCAGAACAGATAGGACCTGTCAAACGATGATGATCTAAAGAACACGGATCAAAGCGCGTCACAACCAAAGGCGACGTCATCCACATGCATTCCAAAGGCGACAGAACGCATAAAAGTCGAACTCCCAAGCCATCGCATCAATGGCGAGATACAATTTCTGAAAGATCATGCTCTGATCGGAAAGTTTCTGGGTTTCTGGCCAACAGAGAAGGCTCTACACGGTTGGATAGATTCCAAATGGAAGCCCAAAGGCCAGATCTCTCTGATGATAGGACCTAAGGGCTTCTTCACAGTCATATTTCACTGCCTGGAAGACAAAACCAGAGTATTTGAAGGGGGTCCATATTTCTTCAACTCCTCAGGACTCTTCCTTCGGGATTGGAAGCCAAGATTCAACTCGGATACAGAGGACCTCAGTCATGCACCAGTCTGGATCCGCTTGTATGGCCTGCCCACAGAGTACTGGAAAGAAGAAACGTTAAAGGATATTGGTAATAGCATCGGCACATTCATCAAAGTAGCTGAGGACATGAAGTACAGAAGATTTACCTCTTATGCCCGTATCTGTGTCCAGATGCAGCTCAAAAAAACCTTCGCAGATACGGTAAGTCTCTTCCATGATGATTTTGAATGGCTTCAACCTTTGGACTACGAGCATATACCTTTTCGTTGTCGTAGATGTCATGTGCATGGTCATCTCTTTAGGGAATGCCCCTTGAATGCTCAGGCTCAAGCTACCTCCAACGCTATTCCTAAAGATTCAGATGGATTCACCAAAGTCACTGCTCGCAAAAGGCATGCAAAAAAAAATCCAGCTACCCCCTCCAGCACTAACAATCCTGAATCTTCGAACCAGTTCCAGATCCTTACCCCTCATGAAACCCCTCTAAAGCCCTCAAAAGTCTCTGAGATTACTCCTGGCCAGCCAATCTCCTCCGTTAAACCTTCCTCAGAGGTGGATCCTTCCCCTCCTTCATCCTCTAAATCCCCTCCCTCCATGGAGGAGCATCTCAAAGATACGGCTGCTGATCCTCAGGTCACCAATATGGATCTGGATGCAGCTCTTGCTTTAAGTCTACAAGAAGGTCATCCAGAAGATCCTCAGGACACCCCCAGCAACATGGAAGAAGATCCAGAGACAGTGAGTCTAGATGGGCTAGATATCCTTACTCTGGAAGCTGCATGCAAACAAAAAGAATACAACGCCATTCCCCCCTGGGAAATAGATCGATTGGAAGGAGTTCTTATAAAAGCACAAAGAAGCAAATATTTGGGTATTCAACCAGGCAGTCTCTGGGATAGCAGTAAAATCCTCAAAGAAACAAAAAAAAGAGGACGCAAGACAGAACTACAGAGAACTATCATCCTGGGAGAGATCTTGATGGAATCGGGCAGATTTCCAAAGTTGACAAAGTTCTACAAACCCAAACCTCAAAGTTCCTCATGAAGCTCATCTCCTGGAATATGAGAGGGCTCAATAGCCCCTCCAAACACCGTATGCTAAAAATCATGATACAATCAGAGAAACCTTCTGTTGTTCTTCTCCAAGAAACTAAGAGCACCAATGTCATTCTTGAAAAAATCCTGCGCAAAGCCTGGCCAGGTAGTAAATCTACCTCTGTTGATGGACTAGGAGCCTCAGGAGGTCTAGCTATAGTATGGAATCCGCAGTCAATCTGCCTTCAGGACTTTCATGCTTCGCGCAACTTTATTCAAGCTTCTTTTCATATCCTGGGAACAGAGATACATGGTCTACTCACGAATACGTACTTTCCGCAGGACATGCAACACAAATTAGAAGTTCTGGATACACTTACTTCTCTCAACGCCAACAGGTACCATCCTCTCTGGATAAGTGGGAGAGATTTCAATATCATTACCAGTCTTGAGGAAAAAAAAGGAGGTCGGATGAAACTAGAAGAGGATAGCACAAGCCTCAAATATTTTATCCAACACAACCAGCTTATACATATGCAAACTTCAAATGGAATATTTACTTGGACAAACAAAAGAAGAGGACCACACCACATAGCTTCCAGATTAGATCGCTTCCTCGTTTCAGACAACTCCATCCATTTAGGAGGAGCGCTCCACGCCTCTATCCTTCCCCAGGGAGGTTCAGATCATTGGCCCATAATGCTCCAATGGACAAGTCCAGGTAAAAAAACCAATCGCCCCTTTCGTTTTGAATCCTTTTGGTTTACTAATCCAAACTTTAAAGAAATGGTGCAAAATGTCTGGAAATCCTACTCTCCCCCTTCTGGGGCAAAAATGTATCAATTTCAACAAAAGCTTAAACACCTCAAGCAAGTTATCAAAGCCTGGAACAAATCCACATTCGGCAACATTCTGGATGAAAAAAAAAAACTAGAGCAGAGCATGTGTGAGCTACAGCAAACCATCATCACCGAAGGCAGAACTGAAGAATTAGCTCACAAAGAGCACTCCCTTTGGACGGAACTAGAGACCAGAAGGCTTTAGGAGGAAATCTTATGGAAGCAAAAATCGCGCATCAGATGGCTAAAAGAAGGCGAAAAGAACACCAAATTCTTTCATCGGTCCACCATTCAGCGCCGCATGCAAAATAACATTGCATTCATCAACAACAATCAAGGGGATAGAATAGAAAAGCACGAAGACATGGAAAAGGAGTTTAGAGACCACTTCCAGGATATACTCAAAGAGCCACCAGGCAGCCGGGAAGCGGCTATCAGAGCCATAACTCAGCATATTCCAAAGTTGATAACTGAAGACCAAAATCAAAATTTATTGCAACAAGTTTCTATGCAGGAGGTCGAAGAAGCTATGGCGCAACTCAAAGACGGCAAGGCACCTGGCCCGGATGGGTTCACCGCTAACTTCTTCCATGAGTTTTGGGAACTGATTAAAGGAGAAGTCTGGGACCTCGTGGAAGAATCCCGCTCCATGCATTGGGTCCTCCCCTCCCTGAACTCCACATTCATCGCTCTTGTACCTAAAAGTGAAGAATCTAATACGCCTGATAAATACAGGCCCATTTCCCTTTGCAACGTCATCTACAAGCTCATCTCCAAGGTGGTTGCTAATCGACTCAAACCCCTCCTTCCTCTCCTCATTCTCCCGGAACAAACAGGGTATGTTGAAGGTCGACAGATCATCGATGGCATAATTCTATCCAATGAAGTCATTCATTCGCTAAAAATTCTCAAAAAACCAGGCATGATAATGAAGCTGGATCTATCTAAAGCCTTTGATAAACTCAGTTGGGAATACATCCGTCAAATGCTGTTAGCCTTCGGATTCAATGCCACTTGGACCCGCTGGATCATGAACCTCATAACCTCTCCGTGCTTTTCTGTGCTCCTCAATGGTTCCCCCTCCCTCCCCTTCCATTCTTCTCGAGGCATCCGACAAGGAGACCCTCTCTCTCCATTCATTTTCATTCTTATGGCAGAAGGGCTCAGCCGCCTCCTTCACCACGCTATTTCTTCCAAGTCGGTAAAAGGATTAGCTCTTCATGGTCTCAACCCTCTGTCGCATCAGCAATTTGTAGATGATACAATGCTTTTTGGTCACTCCTCTTCCCAGGAAGCCAAAGCCTTCAAATCCCTCCTCTATTTGTTTTCTGAAGCCTCTGGCACCTCCATCAACGCCTCCAAGTCTCAACTGTTTTTCTTCAATACCCCTGTCTCAACCCAACGCAATATAGCTAGGATTCTAGGCTTCACGATTGTTGCGCTGCCATCCAAGTACCTGGGAGCTCCCCTCATGGCTTCGGCTCTCAAGCATGCATCATGGCGGACTCTATTAGATAAACTGGAGGCAAGACTCTCTTCCTGGACCTACAGATCGCTGAACACAGCCAGTAGACTGATCTTAATAAAGTCTGTCCTCCAAGCAATGCCTCTGTATCTTTTCTCTATTCTAGCAGCTCCCAAATGGGTTCTCAAAGCCATCCGTAACCTTCAAAGGGGCTTTCTTTGGGGATCGCATGGCCTAAACAGAAAATGGGCCCTTGTTAAATGGGTGGATGTTTGCCAATCAAAAGCGAATGGTGGATTAGGATTAAGGGATCCCCTCCAAAGCAACAGTACAATGGGAGCAAAAGTGTGGTGGAGCTGGCTAGTAAAGCCGCACATTCCCTGGGCTAAGCTATGGCAGGCCAAATACGCACCAGGCAGTCAATGGAACGAGCTCATCAGAATCAGTCCAAGCATAACAGGTTCCATGATATGGAACTCTGCAAAAATACACAGCGCCTTCATTCAGGCTTATAGTTTTTGGGAGATTCATTCAGGGACATCAACCCGGTTTTGGGAAGACTCTTGGAAACAACTGCCCAAACTTGCAACGCTCTTCCACAAACCTCATTGGTAGCAGTACATGCAGCAGACAAACTTCACCAAAGTCTCCCAATTCTGGCAGCAACAAGATCATCAAGATTTTCGCACTTGGAAACCAGCTCGATCCTGGCAGATAGATTGGCAAGAGGAAACATTTGATGACATAGATAAGGAGCTTCTTCAAAGAAAAATTATTCCCTCCTCACTGCAGAACAAATTGAGATGGGGACATACTACAAGAGGTCTCTTTACCACCAAGGAGGCCTTCACCCTACGCTATGACCAAAATGCTCATGACAAGGATCAATTATGGACTCGTGTATGGCAGCCAAAACTATGGCCCAAAATTTCCATTTTCCTTTGGCTACTAAGCAAAAAGCGTATTCTTACCTGGGATAATCTCCAAAGAAGAGGATTTATTGGTCCTTCTCGTTGCCCCAACTGCAATGCTCAGGAAGAAACAATTGCTCATCTCATGGAAACTTGCTCTCTGGAAGCTCAGATATGGAACAGAGTAGCTCATTGCAATAATGGAAGGAAAGAAAGGCAAGGGGACATCGCAAATATTCTGCAAAGTTGGCCACGGGAACCATTTCAAAGCCCTATCCTCAATTCATTATGGAATCTCATTCCCGGCTTCTTATACTGGGCATTATGGAAGGAAAGAAATAATAGAATCTTCAACAACAAGAGCAGATCTGCAGACATCCTCTGGCTTCTCCTAAAGCTCAATCTCCAAGAAACTTTAGCTCTTAGAGCATGGTCAGAAAATGATTGGCCTACAACTCCACAGGAGATTCTCATCTGGCAGAATTGGAATTTCAACATCACATACTCTAAATTGGAATCTCACCAAATCCCTTCCAAATGCATTTCCCCCTCCCACTGGTCCCCCCCTGCTAGAGCTGCCTACAAACTCAACTTTGATGGGGCGGCCAAGGGGAATCCAGGACCATCTGGATTTGGCGGTGTCATCAGAAACTCAGATGGAGCAGTTGTATACATCTATTATGGTTCAAGTGGTACAAATACCAACAATATGGCGGAGTTAGAAGGAATGTGGAAAGGAATTTGTATAGCGGATCACCACAACTTCTACCCATTAGAAGTAGAGGGTGATTCCCAAATTTTAATCAATGCAGCAATCAGAATTCAAGCAGGGTCCTCTGCAGCTAAAGTTGCTTCTAGCTGGGGACTGCTGAGCAGACTAGAAGCATTGGAAGACAGGATTAGGCATCCTAACAGCATAATCTTCAAGCATGTTAGGCGCACAGCCAATAAGGTTGCTGACAGACTGGCTAACCAAGGGGTGAATCAGCAAGGCCCTCACTTCGCAGGCTCTCTCCATGATGCAAAAGACAAAAAACTACAACAGGATTGCCACACATTGGCTCTCCAGGATCTTCAACCCCGGGATGCGGGTGTTAGACGGCGTTAAAAGGGTGGTGGTGGGCTGTCCACTAGGCAAGTGGCAGCCCAAACCGGCCATGAGTACCATGCATTTAAGATGCCGGCAGGTGAGAGCTTCGGGATCATTCCACCACCGCGCGAAGGTGTTTAAGGCATCTCCTCCTCGCATCAGACCAAATCCTCTGCAACCTTGGGTATTCATTGCAGAAGCTGGCTCGCACATGGCTCGCCGTTGGCATCGTCATTATAAACCTGGTCTTCGGGGCAAGGTATTGATATACATTTGGCTTTTCTGGTTTTACTGTGTGCCTGTAATGTGGCAGGTCTCCATTGCCGGTAGCTCAGAGGTTAATCCCCTGTCCACTGTTAATCCCTCTCCGCTCTCCGTGCTTCATTACCTGAGCCGAGAGGCTGCAACATTGCCGGAGCTCGTCGACTCTGCTAGCTCCCCAAGCAAATCCTGGCCTGCGTGCTGGGTGCTGCCTCTTCTGTTTCTCATCCCCTTCCAACTGCTTCTCGAGCCCCCGTTTGACATTCTCCATGTTAAGTGGACCTCCTCAGCTCCCGGGCACTCCTGTTCTTTTGGGCCTCCGTCCGTTCATCCCCCCTCCCTCCCCTCATTGCGATGTCGCCGGAACGTTTACGCGCCAGTTGCAGACGCGCTGGGTCGAGAGGTGGGAGAAGCCGAACCTCTGTCCCTCGCTCCACAGACTCCCTATCCGATGATGCCAACAACGCCCGTCGTCGCAGAGGAAGACGCCCTGGGTCTGCCCAGTCCAGGCCCTGTCAGCACAGTTTTCACCCCTCTTCCCGCTTTAGCTTCCCTGTTCTCCTGGACTCAGATACTTTTTATGTATCCTTCAAGATTGAGAAGTGTGAACATGAAGCTCACGGTCCTTCTGCAGAAAACCAGCCTCCCTCTCCGCCAGCTCCGCCTCCAGACCAGCCTCCCCTGCTGCCAGCACTTCAACCTCCCGCTCCTGAACCAGAGACGCACAAAGCAGCAAAATCTTCAGTGGATGCAGGGGCAGGCCCAAGTGCACCAGCGGAGGATGATGCACCCCACACCGACTCAAGCGAGCCAGACCCATACTCCTGCCGGGTGGTGGAAGAAATTCCTTCAACCTCTGTGGACGACTGATCATCATCACTGGGTTTCTAGTCTTCAAGGTTGGCTCTGTCTTTTGGGGTTCAATGGCTTCTTCCTCTCTCTTCTGATATGTAAAGCTGATGCACCAGAAATGGATGCACATCCTCTGGTTTCTTTCTATGCTTCTACCTACTATGTCAATGGTGGTTTCTAAGTCTCGGGTTTATTATATAGTGTCGGTCAACGCCTTCGCGGCTAAACTATATCTCTGTACTCCGGATTATAGATGGATTTCTGCTCTCTGTTCCTCTCTGTTAGGTTTTGTTACATGCAAGCAAGTCATGGCACATACTGATGTAAATACCATCACTACAAAAGGATGCAGTCTGAGGTTCGCCTCTCTGTAATTTTGTTTTTTTTACTATAATAGAAATTAGACTACTTTACAAAAAAAAAAAAATAGAAACAAACCCTGCAACTTTAGAACAGATGCAAAGTGATGTAGTTATTGTAGAAGCTAACTTATTGGCTAAAAGATGTAGGATGAGGAATGAGAGAGAGTTTCCATTAAGGAAGATCCATCCACTTCAGATGTTAAGATAGACAGATTAGCTAAATTTGTAGAAAGGCTAATGGATAGATTGGAGAATATGGAAACAAAACCTCACTTGGAAAATCAACAAGGACCCCAAATTAGAAACCCCAACCTTAGGAAAAATCATACTATGAAATCAAGAGAAGTTGTACCCATTCAACAGATTAAACCACCTTTCCAGGAAAATTAAGCTGAAAATTCACAAGAGCATGAAGAAGACTAGGACACCTAGATATACTTGATGGGAGTAAACAATGAAGATTTCATTTTTCTTACTCAGGAAGAACAAGAATTGTACATGTTACAGCAATTATAATTAGAGTCTGGAGAGTCCTTTGACTACAAACAAGGCTATGAATCTGCCATCTACGAAGTTCATAAACAATATAGCCTTAGAAGCAAAAAGAACACAAAAGTTCCTAGTAAGAAATCAGTCCAAACCCAAACTACGAAAATAATAGAAGCTCTTGTGACCAAAATTCTGCAAATTCTCCCTAGAGGGACTTAGGAGGCTTCCATCCCAAAGATTGTATATATAACATAAATTGCAACTCAAACTTCAACTACCACTCAAATTGTTCCACACAAGAAAGTTGAAAACAAAACAGTTGACATACAAACTGAATTACCAAATGCTGATAAAGAAGACAAAAATACACAAACCACAATTGCTAAAATGAAATCATTCAATTAGGAAAAACTCCAATGCCATTCAATATCAAAATGGAGATAGATAAATTGAAAATACCAGTTCATTTAACAGAGCTGGTGAAAAATGAATCATACAAAGCACACATTACTGAAACACTAAACCTAGGTGAAGGCTAAGATGTTGTAAACCTTAATGATGATCAACCTAAGTTATTATTCGGTTCAGAAGTAAATGGAAAACATCAACAAGGCGGTATCCCTCCATTCTATATTAGCTTAAATGTTCATGATAAAATCTTACATATGCTATGTTGGATTTAGGATCATCTCATAACCTAATGCCTAAAGCAGTCATGGAAAGATTAAACTTAGACATCACCGGACCCTACAAGGACCTGTTTTCATTTGATTCTAGTCAAGTCAAATGCCTTGGCCTGATAAAATATTTGTGTGTAACTCTAGTCCAATGCCTAGCAAATATTATTGTTATGGACATATTAGTTGTTGGTATCCCTCACAAATATGGTATGTAATTATCTCACTCATGGGGAGCAAAATTACAAGGGTCACTGCAGTTAGACATGTCATTAGTTACCATTTATGTATTTGGTTAGCAAAGAAAGATTTACAGAGAAACCTTGATGAAATTCATGGTGAGTAGTTCAGAAAGACCACAGAATTACCCTATTTATTCCATGCATTCCAATCTAGACTCATTTATCTTATATAATTCAGACAATGACAAAGATAAAATCACATATGTGGAAGAAAAACACAAAGAAATTGATAGTTAACGCATAACACGTGAATCTCTGTGGCCTTTATATTTTTATGGCTCTGTAAATAGATTAGGAGCAGGAGTTGGGGTATAGATCTACAATTTAGAAAATGATGATTCAGAAGGACATGCTTTCAGATTAAATTTCAAATGCACTAATAACATGACAGAATACGAAGCATTAGTGTTAGGCCTTCAAATTGTAAGAAAACTGGGAGCTAAAAGAGTTTCCATCATGGGAGACTCAAAACTCATTATAAAGCAAGTCAAGGGAGAGTACATTATTGATAACCCTAGACTTAGCTGTTACAAAGAAACCATCCTAGACTTGATAAATTGTTTCCTTGAGACTGACTTTGTTGTCATTCCAAGAAAGCAAAACATGCAATCTCATAGCTTAGCCACTTTTTCCAGCACATGCAGGTTACCCTTCCAGCCAAACACAGCTGAGGTAACACATATAACAACCATACCTGATAATTTAAAGTATTGGCAATTTTTTTCACATGACAATCGAATTTGTGATTTTATGATTTCTAAAGGAGAATTTAAAAATGGTAATATAGACACTGACTGTACATCACATTTTACCATAAATAATGAAATAGATGTAAATAATGTAAATAAGATAGAACAAACTAAATTCACTAAACTAGAAATAGTAGAAATTGAGCAATATATCAATGATGAATCAGAAGTTTTAAGCCTCAAAGACAAATTTTTGCCTAAGGGATTAGCCCCACTTGAAGACCTCTTTGGATCCAATGATGTCGCTAGAAAACTTAAAATGGAGCCTCTAAGGTCAGATATAGAGGAATGCAATGTAGGAACAAAAGAAAATCCTAATCTTATCAAGATATCTAAGACACTACCCCCAGCTGAAAAGCTTAGGTACATTAGCTTGTTTAAAGAATTCCAAGACATCTTTGCTTGGAGTTATGAAGACCTCAAGTCTTATGATACCAACATTATCTAGCATAAGATACCAATTAAAGAAAATAAGAAGCCCTTTAAACAAAAGCTAAGGAGAATTAACCCTGTTCTTATGCCATTAATAGAGAAAGAAGTTAAAAGGATGTACAATGCTTAGATCATAGAACCCATCAGATATTCTGATTGGGTCTCTAATTTAGTCCCCACTAGAAAGAAAACAGGAGAAATCATAATCTGTGTTGATTTCAGAAACTTGAATAAAGTATCACTGAAGGATAACTATCCCATCCCTAAAATGTATCACATTCTCCAGAGGGTAGAAGGGTCATCCATAATTTCATTACTTGATGTATTTTCTAGATACAATATGAAAAAATTGGCAACTAGGGCCAAACTTCATGTGGGTCATATTATTCATGGCTAATAATATTTTTATTATATTCCTCTCATTGAGAGGTGTAGGATTGATATAAAGATCATCCGATTCCGATAAGTATTCATGGAGATATGAATTTATTTTGATTATGGAATTATTATCAAGCCGACCTACAACTCATGTAGGCTCATAAGCCCAACAGTTTCATCTATTCAAACACCAACGTTGTGTATAAATATAGGAGGACTTTTCCTCATTTGGAATCACTCATCTCATGACACCTCTCTCTCGACTGCACAAAAAAGAGTCTCTTCTCTACTGCGCAGGAAAGGGTCTCTCCCTCACACATGTGAAGCCAGAAGCTGCTGAAACTGAAGCTGCAACTACAGAAGTAAAGTTTGACATATGTGGACTAGAATATCTCCTCATCTGAATTGCGTTGTAGGTTCTTCTGAATCTCCTCTGAAAGCCGCAACCTTTGGTTCTAGAATCAATTCAATCTGACAGATGATTTGCAATATATCGACTGCCCTAGTTTGAAGGAAGCTACTGAAACTAAAGCTGCCACTACATAAGTGAAGTTTGACCTATGTGGACTAGAAGATCTCCTCATCTAAACTGTGTTGTAGGTTCATCTGAACCTCCTCTGAAAGCCACAACTTTTGGTGGTGGAATCAAGCCGATCCGACGGTCGGTTTGT